>JAJOZX010003311.1:375000-524348 GCA_023014485.1 Bathynomus jamesi | reverse complement strand
TTCTTTTTCGAAATGTTATCCGAACATCTCCATCAACCAAATTCTATTGTTTCAGTCTTCATACTGCGATTTAGAGAGATACAAATCCCTTACTAAGCCATTCAAGTCATCTTGAGAGACGAAATAGGGTTCATTTGCATTACCAAGAAGACAAAACTCCGCATCACCAGCATGCGTTCGGAAGATTCTTCATCAGAAGCGAAATTAAGTACTTTTTTGTCTCCTGGTGGTGCTGGAATTGGCAGTTCATCACTGTGAAGTACTGGTTTGATAGCTGAGTCAACCACAGGATAAACACTCTTATGCCTGGTTTTGGAAGTAAACCCAGTTATTTTGGTTTGGCAGAAGTAGCAATCATTCACATGATTTTTTGGCTCACGCCAAATCATTGACACTGCAAATGGCACACTCTCGTTTACCATTCAGCCAATCTCTTAGCTGGTTTGAAAAGAAAGTGCAGCAAACGTGTGGTGCCCAGTTTTTCTCTTGGTCTCCAAGTTGACAACCAAAGTAATGATAATAGGCTGTTTTAATGAGTGGTGTAATGTTCCTGCATTGTGAAGATGAAGTGAATACACCACAAATGTAGCAAAATGAATCGGGTTTATTGCCGCAACCTCTAGAAGCACACACTGTCATCAAATCTGAAGAGAGAGAAAAGTAAATGAAAACAGTTAAACACAAACATTTGAAAAGTAATCATTAATGAAAAATCTACAGGAAATACGGTCAACCAAACAAATCCACCTTCTGTACAGAAAACCCCCGACCCGATATGCAAATAAAAGAGAAGTTTATATTCGAACTCAGCCCCCTCAGATTAGTAGAATACAGTTACTTTTGAGTCTGAAGCAAAAACTTTGTTGACCAGTGTAATTAACCAGTGACGTAGAAGGAAGGACGACTTAGGAATATAGAACATAGATAACATAATATAGGGTGTCTCAAAAGTTCCTGTGCATATATATATATATGTGTGTGTGTGTGTGTGTGTGTGTGTGTGTGCACACATGAACTTTTGAGACACCCTGTATAATAATGTTATGAACTGCAAGCAGAGCGAGAGAGGTGTTTTAGGAACGATAAGGGCAGAATTTCCTAAGTTAGAGGAACCTGGAAGCTTACACTAACGTTTAGAAGGAAACGTATCGGTAAATTCCAGTACTTCGGCATTGTTTTTCTATGCCAGAAGGAGGGGCCAAGGGCAATGATTACATATAATTACAAAATTACTAGAAATGATTAAAAAATAAGAAAAGAATGAAATCATATACGTAAGATATGTGCGTCAGTGAACAGACAGACATAAGTAGATATAGGTAGATAATAGATAAATGTATGGAAGGAACTGGTTCATATTGTTGAGATTAATAGGGGGTAATGAAGTGTTTGACCAGTGAAAATAGTCCAACAACAAATTCAACAATAATAAAGATTATTTCAAGAATAATTTTAAGTTACAGTTCAAACTAATACAAGATAGAGATTCAACAAGATGTTCAACAAGATGTTCAACAAAATATTCAACAAAATATTCAACAGTAATCAATTCAAGGAGGAACAAATATATTTTCAGGAATGAAACAACTTGAACGTCAACAAACGACAACATTATAAATTAGGCAGACACCATATGCGTATAATGACCTCAAGTAGTAAAGGGACAGAGGTCAGAAGTTTAATCATTTTACCCAGTTGAGTGTAAAAGTCATTATAGGAGTGTATAAGAAAAGTACACACCAGAGTGACACAGTAATCATAGTAATGAAAGTACACAAATAGAGTACAGGACACTGAATGTAACTGGAACTTAGTAAAGAAGGGTATATTCTTAAGATCTACAGTATATATTTTTTTATGCAAGGAGGAGGGGCTAAGAGCGAATGTCCACAAAAGCGGCTCCCCTCCCCTGTGCGGTACAGCACACCTAACCTCTTATAAGCTGTTTTAGAAAGAGAGTATATGTGATCTTTCCAGGAAAGATCACGAGAAAAGGAAACGCCAAGAATGTTAAGAGAAGAGGAAGGATTGAGTTGTGTGTTGTTGAGGGTAAGAGGATAGTCGTGTGGAAGATTGTGACGAGTAGACAGATGGAGGAACTGAGTTTTTGAGACATTGAAACGCATTAAGTTTTCTCTGCCCCAATCAGAGATGGCAGAAAGATCAGAGGTCAGATGTACCATAGTCGTATTACGCGAATCATGGAGTGATTGTTGAGAGGGACGCTATGGAAAGCGGGTGGAGAAGTGAAGAGTGGAATCATCGGCATAGGAGTGGATAAGACAGGAAGTGCGACTTAATAGATCATTGATAAATAAAAGAAAAAGGGTGGGTGACAGGACAGAACTCTGAGGAACACCACTGTTGATAGCTTTAGGAGAACAGTGGCCATCTAAATCTGCCAGAAAGGAAATTAAAGATGAAGGTACAGATAGAAGGACAGAAACTGAAAGAGGGTAGTTTCGAAATTAAAGACTTGTGCCAGACTTTATCAAAAGTTTTTGATACGTGTAGCGCAATAGTAAAAGTTTCGCCGAAATCCCGAAAGGGGGATGACCAAGAGTCAGAGAGATATGCAAGAAGATCGACAGTAGAGCCTCCCTTCCCTAAACAATACTGACGATCTCAAAGAAGACTGTGAGAAGAGAGGTGTTTAATAATCTTCCTATTAAGGATAGATGCAAAAACTTTGGAAAGGCAAGAAATCAAAGCAATTGGACGATAGTTGGAGGGTTGAGAGCGGTCACCCTTCTTTAGGACAGGTTGAATGAAAGCAAAGTTCCAGCACAGTTCTTAAGAACAACAGGAGGAACACCATCAGGACCATACGCCTTCCTAAAGTTGAGCCCAGATAGGGCAGAAAGAACATCTTTGGAAGAGATTCTAGACAAAGTCAGAGGGAGGAGGAGATGGAGGAACAACACCGGAATCGTCCAGGGTTGAGTTGGAGGCGAAAGTGTGAGTGGAGAGTTCAGCTTTGTCAGAAGAGAGAGCAACTGAGCCGTCAGAATGGAAAAGAAGAGGGAAAAAAGAGGAAGTAAAGTTGTTGAAGAGGTTCTTAGCTGGATGCCAGAAAGTGCGAGAAGAATTAGAATTTGATAGATTTTAACATTTTTGTCGGATGAATAAATTTTTGGTGACTCGAAGAACAGATTTTGCACGATTCCGGCTGATATAAGCTGAGTGAAAGTCAGGAGTTGGATAGCGACGGTACCTTCTGAAAGCCTCCTCTCTGTTGCTGACAGTATTAGAACAAGTAAAGTTAAACCAAGGTTTTTTTGCATTAGTGGTTGGAATAGAATATGGAATGTACTCGTCCATGTCCGAGAGAATCACCTCCGTGATGCACTCAGCACACGCTGGAAGGGCCTCGGACACGGAAGCAGTACTCATTCTATGGAAATCACAGAA
Organism: Bathynomus jamesi; assembly: GCA_023014485.1. Lineage (NCBI taxonomy): Eukaryota > Metazoa > Arthropoda > Malacostraca > Isopoda > Cirolanidae > Bathynomus > Bathynomus jamesi. The sequence continues at coordinate 520,937 of JAJOZX010003311.1, read as the reverse complement.
GTACTGACTAAGGGCCTTCTAATCAGCGACGCCAAAGGAATATATATATATATATTATACAGTTGGCTAATAAATACTGTTTCGAAGTAGAAATATGGGATTTAATCGTGTTGCAACCAGACGTGCATACATGTTACAATGGGATTTACAGATGGAGGCATGGATAATATAAGAGGATTGCAATTAATATCATGAATTGCATAACAAATGCGAATGAGAAAAATGGAAACGATTATGATGGACCCCAAATCAACCTTTAAGGTTGATTACTTTTGGTTGCACTTTGACTGAAGATAAGAATAAGAGACATTCAATCTTTGGAGCGAACTTCTCATGGCACAAACATGGAGCTGGTGCGAACTTGGGAATAGTAAATTTCATGGTTGGGCCATATTATTATCATAAAAATGTATGTTGTTATCCCAACACAACTGAGTGTTGTTAAAAATGTTATTTCTAAACCAGGGGTTCTTAACCTTTTTAGGCTGCGACCCAAATTCTGGTCTCGGGGCTGCTCGGCGACCCATCCCTTCAAACAGTTAATTCGTAATAGATAATAAAATAATAATAATGGTAAAATTATTAAAGATAACGTAAATAAATGATAAATGACAATTTAATGACCCAAGTTTGGGTCGCGAACCCAGAGGTTAAGAACCCCTGAATTCTAAACCATTCCTATCTTTATTCGTGTAATGGATAAATTGTTGATACAAATGTGCTGATGATGATTCCACGTTCGACCGTAACTTTTAAGGGTATTTGTAGGTTATCTTCCCCCGACGCTTGATTCATGTAATAATTAAATTATTGATACGATTTATTTTTTAAACTAATTTCTGGCCGGATTCTGAAGGATCGCCATTATAAAGTTAAGGATCACCTGAAGATCATGGCCCCCAGCCTTTTTCAGTTAGCTTTATAAGGCTAACTAACGAAAATATCAAGACCTAACCAATCATCAAGGGCGTACAGTTGACCTAATGATTGGTTAGGTTAGGTGGTGATATTTTGTTAGTTAGCGTTATAAGGCTAACTAAAGAAGGCTGGGGACCCTGCTCTTCAGGTGATCCAAAGTTAATGTAAGTTGTATAACAAATCAACAACCAATGTGCATCAAACATTCTAGAACGAATTGCTCGTTTGATTGTTCTGCGTGCGTGCTATTTGCCACGATGACAAATCAAGCGTGGGGGGTGGGGAGATAACCTACAAGTACCCTTTTCAGTAACACTGAAATCAATGTGTAAAATGTGAACATCAACTTTCTCAGCCATAACAAAAAAGGGAGCTATTGAAGAATAGGGACCCCCAGCCTTCTTTAGTTAGGCTTATAAGGCTAACTAACGAAAATATTACCACCTAACCTAACCAATCGCTAGGTTAACTGTACGCCCTTGACGATTGGTTAGGTTAGGTCATGATATATTTGTTAGTTACCCTTATAAAGCTAACTAAAAAAGGCTGGGGGCCCTATTCTTCAATAGCTCCCAAAAAAGAAAAAAGAAGTCTTTTTATATAAAGGCTAACTAAAATTTAACATTTAACAATTCTCGAACAGCGCCAATACCGTGTATGTTTACTTTTTAATGTACCATTGTTAATTTGTATCACGTATATACAGGGTGTCCCATAAGTCTGGTCTCATAGGAAAATTTATTTTAAATTAGATTTATGAAAAATAATACATTACAACTAAAAGTCTAAAACAAATGTACAAATTGATGTCTTGTTTCGGGACTTTTCTTTTTGTTGAAAGTAGAATAACACGCAAAAGGCCTCGGAGGCCTGGATGTGTATAACACGCAATAAATTGGTGCAATAAGTTCAGACCTTATGTTATAACTTTCATATACATCAAAAGTTTTACAAACCAATAATTAAGGCACTACAGTGGTCTTAATTAAACATGTCAAAAAGGGTTAAAGGTTTGAAAAATTCGGTGCAAAAATTGTCTCTAAATTACTATTTCATAGGGGCGAAGATAGCATGCACGTTAACGTTCACATAAATATTGCTATCCGGTATGAAAGAATTTCGTTTTCTTTGATTTTACGACTATTGTAAGGCCAACTATTAAAAAGTTCTCGGTAACTCTACGTAATATATTTCACAGACAAAAATGTATTGTCTTAAAACGTACATTGAAAGTGATAAGGTAATTGTTCATAACAAAGCTGTATAATTAATTTTCCAAATTTATTTTTTAATTAACCGATAATTACTTAATTGAAAATACCAATGTTTCAATTAATTTTGGGAGACCTGATCGTTTTTCAATCAGATAATTACTTCAATCTTAATATATTCTGCTCTGTCTCTAAGGAAATTCTGTAGACCTAAGTTGTAACCATATGTGGATAATTTTTTTACGGATCATGGTTATTTTCTTCATTCATTCATATTAAAATCAATACATGTTTCAAATTCCAGGAGCCCTTGAAATGATCAGCTGGTCCCATAATCCATTAGCCAATCAAAAACTTCGCTTCGTTGTCGCTTCTCTGTTTTACATCGGGTCTCTAGTATTAGATTGATCATATATATATATATATATATATATATATGCGAGAATGACTGATTGATACAGATAAATTTGTGCTGCCTGAGGGAGGAAACACCATCTTACAGTGCGTATCCCTCCTGAAGAATCATGTACCAGGACTGCTAATAACTGTGGGTGTCTGCAATACAAACAAACTGAAAATTGCAATCAATTGAATATGGGTAATGATGTTCCTTGGACTAGACCAGGTGTTCTCACCCACTTACTTCCATTACCCCACCTGAAGCATTGGCGCTCACTCCTTTACCCATAATGACGCGTACATTAACCAAAAGTTAAAGAATTAGTTTATAATCATGCAATTGTCTTTAAACATCACTCTTAAATAAAATATGTAAAAGATACATTACCCCCCCCCCCCCCGCCTATCCAAAATTACCCCTTTGGGGTAATTACCCACCGGTTGAGAACCCCTGGACTAGACTAACACAGAACATTGTTTTCAGTGGTAATGAACCACGTACGAAAGTCTCGTCTCTACTTTGACTGCCTATTTGCTTGGCAAAGCTGCTGCGAGCTGCTCGTACCCTGAAATGGGTGTAAGTGTGAAATGATGCTGTACGTAAAAAGGTGTTTAACTCTTCATACTTTCATACGAATACTAGGACCGCATCGACTTTATTTTAAATTCGTTTAAAAATACATTTTTTAAATTAATTTCGGATCAAAAACTTTATTACGATTTGAAAATAATTTTTAAATTAAATTTACTTTCGGAAAATTGTCTAAAATTGAATTAATTTTATCTTCTACGAAAAATATTGATATGACGTTGTATTTGCATGAAATATTATTAAAATATTAATTTTTTTATATATGAAAAATTGAAAATCCCCCAAATTAAAATATAAATTAAAATATAATTAATATATCCCCAAAATTAAAAGGATAAATAAAATAAAATAAAACGCTAAACCACAAAGCTTTTAGAAGGCTCAACCTTCCTCTTTCAGGCGGTAACTAAAACCAAAAGTAAAAGGAAGGAAGGAACTAAAGGGAAGAAAAATTATTGTTGTACATCTACCAGATGGAAAAGGCTCAAAACATTCTTCATTGTGGTCCCTTCTGATAGAAAAGGCTAGTGAGAAGGTTAATGTTAACCTAGAAACGTATAATTGAAATTATTCATATTTTTTATTAAATGGATTCTATTGGCTGCCTTTTCTTCTCGTTAGAGGTCGGTAAGCATATTGAATAACCATTAACTGCAATAGTATAGTCAAATAGTATAGTATGGGGGAGAGGGGGTGGGGTAAAGGGGGTATGCAACAAGGGGTGAGGGTTAGACCCCCCAAGTTGCATAAAGGGGGTGAGGGAGTTTTGGGGGGAGAGGGAGAATAACCTCCCCCCAAAGGGATAACTCTAACGTGCCCTCGCCGTAGGCGAGTTTGCGAAGCACAAGCCCCGCCCATAGGGTAGGGAGCCGAAGGCTCTGCTTGTATCAAATTATTTTTTTTAATTAATTTTAGATTCGTTTAAAAATAAATTCTTTAAATTCCTGAAATTAAATTTACTTTTGGAAAACAGTTTAAAATTTAATTAATTTTAATCTCTCACAAAAAAAAAACTGCTAACGACGTTTACTGGTTTTGCTCCAGCCCGAATTGTTCATTCTGACGAAGGTCAAGCTTGTCACTCCACCTAGTATTTAAATACAATATTTTTAGAATTTTTTTTTATACGAAATTCATAATGTCTTTACGATATCGAGTTATTTTTAACACACACACACACACACACACACACACACACACACACACACACGTGCGCATCTCCGCACCTAAAAAACTAGTTAACTGAGCCTAATTTAACCTAATCTAACCTTAGTGCCACCGAACCGAGAAGGGCGTGACAAATGTTTCGATCGTAGTTGAGGGTTTGAAAAGCGTTTCTGTTAAGTTATTAAATAGTAAGGTACTCGCTAATCTAGCTAGATTAACATAACCTAACATAAGCAAACCAAACTTTAACCAACGTAACCTAACCTGGGCTAATATTGTTTTCCGACAATAAAGATTTTTTAAATTTTTCTACACATTCTTGATTTTTCACTACACCTGTGAATTATCATACATTTGACCTCACTTATGTCCATTTGCTTACACACACACACACACACACTAGGCTGAGTCAATACCTTTTTAAATAACAGGAGGCAGTACGTCAGACTAGGCAAACATGAATCAGACTTTCGATTAATCACTCACGGAGTGCCACAGGGTTCGATATTGCATGTATACAACCCTTCCTATTCCTATGTTATATCGATGAATTTTGTAATTGGCAAAAAGCAACCAGTATTCAGTATGCGGATGACACGACATTTCTGACATTGGATAATAACTAATGCATTACACAAGTGACGCAAGATCATTTCTGGAGCTCATCCCTAACCTACATCACATTCATATTTAGGATTGTCTGAATGCAAATAAATTATCGATAAATGTATCAAAAAAGTCATACGTGATTATAAATAAAAAATTAAATATTAATTTTAATATACAGGGTGATTACAAATGATCTTCCCGATTTTAAACATTTATTATGAAAAAACTAACAAAGTTACAGCGAAAAGCAAGGTATAAAAATAAAGAAGAACTCAAAAAGTTTTATTTACGAGCTATTGAAGTTCAATACGAGCTCCTTTCGTGGCTCTGCAGACATCAAAGCGGTATTCTGTTTCCCTCCATACATTCTGTACCATATCATACTGAACTTTTCTAACAGCCTCACGTATTCTTTCCTTCAAATGTTCCAAAGTTGTTGCCATTGGTGGAACAAAAAACTTCATTTTTGGCATAGCCAATAGAAAGAAGTCAAGGGGGGGGTTAGATCGGGCGAACGAGCTGGCAAGGAATGGGCACCCCCACGCCCGATCCAACGATCAGGCAATTGCTCATTCAGGAATGTTGTAACCTCACCGTGGAAATGGGATGGCACACCATCCTGCTGAAACCACACATCAGCTTTGTCCTCTAGCAGCTGGGACATCAGCCACAGCTGGACAATATCGCGGTAAATGATACCGTCAATTGTTTGTTCAGCAAAGAATGAACCGTAAACTTTCTCAGCGGTAAGAGGACAAAACACATTAACTTTAGGGCTCTCTCGGAAGTGTTCAATATTATAAATAAAAATTCCCTGAAATATTCTTTATTTGTATATCTTGCTTTTCTTTGTAGCTTTGTTAATTTTTTCATAATAAATGTTTAAAATCGGGAAGATCATTTGTAATCACCCTGTAACTATAGATAATGAATACAGTTATAGATAATGATTATATAATCAAATTTTGATTTTATAACTATTATCTATATTTCAAAAGAGTATTATAGTTGAAAGTATTAGATGAAAAACTAACTTTGAGGGACATATCGAAGGACCGTTAGATAACACTGGGCAACAAAAAAAAAAATGTTTTTTTCGTGTCCCAAGAATGAAAATACTTTATTCTTAGTATTTTCTGTGCTGAATCCAAATAAGTTTGTAAAATTTCTCTATCAGGTCTGGTTTTGTGTGACATGCAATTTAATTTTTAAAAACCCATATAGTTACATACTTATTAAAATATGATCGAAAAGACATACCTGTAGTTTAAAAAGTAGCTTGTTTTGATTTTCTGCTGTGCTTTGCCTCAGGCATGTCTCTCTTAAGAGTCCAGCAATAGTCAGCCAGCATACTGGGGCTCCATTTGCCTTGGTAACGGTTTTCCATGGCAGAAATATCCTGATGAAAACGCTCACCATGTTCGTCGCTTACCGCACCCAGGTTTTCCGGAAAAAAGTCCAAGTGAGAGTCCAAGAAATGAACCTTTAATGACATATTGCACCCCATTGCTTGGTAAGACTTAAGAAGATCTCCTACTATTTCAGGATAGTTTTCGGCCTTGTGATTTCCCAAAAAATTTGTGCAGACACTTTTGAAACTCTGCCACGCAGCTTTCTCAACTTCGTTCAACTCTCCTTCAAATCTCTCATCTCTCAACAATTCTCTGATCTGAGGGCCTACAAAAATGCCTTCTTTAATCTTGGCATCACTGATCCGGGGAAACTTATTTCTCAAGTATGTGAATCCTGTTTGCGCTTTATCCATCGCTTTAACAAAGTTTTTCATAAGTCCAAGCTTGATATGCAAAGGAGGAAGGTACACTTTCTCAGGGTCAACAAGTGACCAGGCAAGAAAAATGCCTGGAACAAGTGAGGTGCGTTTTGGCCAATCCTTCTTAACGTAGTGGTTTTGCTTGTCCCTACTGTCCCACTCACATAAAAAAACAGTACTTGGTGTAACCTAGCTGCAACCCTAGCAAAAGTGCAATGACCTTCAGATCTCCACCACAGATATTCCACTTATATTTCTGATACTGAAACTTTTCTAAAAGCAACTTCATGTTGTCGTATGACTCTTTCATGTTTGCAGCATGTGCAATAGGTACAGAAGGAAATTTATTTCCGTTGTGAAGAAGGACTGCTTTCAAGCTGACTTTTGAGGAGTCAATGAACAATCGCCACTCATCCACGTTATGTTCATGACCAAGAGCCCCCATGACTGAATTAACATCTTTACAAAACACAAGTCCATCTTCATGGGAGAACCATTCTTTGAATTCATCATGGCGGCTGCGGAAAAAACAAACTTTAGTGTCACGTTGCAGTAGATTCCAACCCTTTAATCTTGAACCTAAAAGTTCAGCCTGCTTCTTAGATAATTTCAAATCACGAACTAGGTCATTTAGATCTCCTTGTGACAGTAAATGTGGTTCATTGGAGGAACAGGTAGCCTGGAATGTTGGATCAGAAATGTCTTCATCTTTTTCCTCGTGATATGCTACAGCTACGTTTGATTCCTCATCACTTAAACTTACATGTTCAGGAGGATTTGGTACTGGAAGTTGATTACTGTGGGGAACTGGTCTCATTGCAGACGGTAGATTAGGGTATTTCATAAGGCTCTTTGTTTTTGAAGTGATCCCCTTTGTATTTACCAGGCAGAAATAGCAGTCTGTTGTGTGATCTTTGGGTTCCCTCCAAATCATTGGAATAGCAAATGGCATGTGACGTGAACCGTTTAGCCATCCTGTAAGTAGTCTTACACATGTCACACAACAAATGTGAGGGGCCCAACTCTTCTCCTGATCGCCCTACTTTACATCCGAAATAAAGTTCATAGCATTTTTTTACTAATGGTGTAAAGTTACGTTTCTGGGATTTTAAAGTTAGATCACCACATACATAACAAAAGGAATTAGGATGATTCAGACAGTTCCGCGGCATTACAAAACATCTATATGAATACAACACTGGTGTAAAATTAACAAGAAGCAACAGACACTAGCTGTTAACACTGTGACATTTACAAGCAGACTGACTTGGAGCTGCTCTCCACACAGAAACTAGGCTCATGTCTGAACAGGTACAAACATGTTTCAACCTGCACAGTCTGCTGCTCCGACCAAATTTATCCTGCCAGCATTATCAGAACTTTCTCCCCAAAGGAATAAATTGTACTAATTTTACAGAAAAATTAATACAACATATATATTAATATACACAAACTCAGAATGGTTCCCTGAGAACAATATATGTTAAACACAGACCGTGCATGGCACAAGGAACTCTTCTGGGAAAATTAAATCCACTATAGTCCGAATAAGTAATGATAAATGACAAATACCATAGTTTTTTTCCTTTTTCATGATTTTAGCCCGACGTGGGCAACGGGTCTCTCGCAAAGAGATCCCATAAATATAGCTTCCCTCACCAGCTATCTGCAAAGCAGACAGGATCCAGCTTTGGGACGTGGATCTAGGGTTTAAAGCAAACTAGATCCCTACACTCAGAACCTCTATATAAGTAAAAGACTCGTTGCATTCACGTCGTGTTGAATAAATCAAAGAAAAAGGGGGTAACTATTGTATTTTTAGCCAAAAAAAACCAAAACTTAAACCTCAACCGGGACATTGAGCGTCCACTTTTCAAGGCACGAAACACGTCCGTTTAGTATACACAAACTCAGAATGGTTCCTTGAGAACAATATATGTTAAACACAGACCGTGCATGGCACAAGGAACTCTTCTGGGAAAATTAAATCCACTATAGTCCGAATAAGTAATGATAAATGACAAATACCATAGTTTTTTCCTTTTTCATGATTTTAGCCCGACGTGGGCAACGGGTCTCTCGCAAAGAGATCCCATAAATATAGCTTCCCTCACCAGCTATCTGCAAAGCAGACAGGATCCAGCTTTGGGACGTGGATCTAGGGTTTAAAGCAAACCTAGATCCCTACACTCAGAACCTCTATATGTAAAAGACTCGTTGCATTCACGTCGTGTTGAATAAATCAAAGAAAAAGGGGTAACTATTGTATTTTTAGCCAAAAAAAACCAAAACTTAAACCTCAACCGGGACATTGAGCGTCCACTTTTCAAGGCACGAAACACGTCCGTTTAGTATACCCGGTTGAGGTTTAAGTTTTGGTTTTTTTTTGGCTAAAAATACAATAGTTACCCCCTTTTTCTTTGATTTATTCAACACGACGTGACGTGAATGCAACGAGTCTTTTACTTATATAGAGGTTCTGAGTGTAGGGATCTAGGTTTGCTTTAAACCCTAGATCCACGTCCCAAAGCTGGATCCTGTCTGCTTTGCAGATAGCTGGTGAGGGAAGCTATATTTATGGGATCTCTTTGCGAGAGACCCGTTGCCCACGTCGGGCTAAAATCATGAAAAAGGAAAAAAACTATGGTATTTGTCATTTATCATTACTTATTCGGACTATAGTGGATTTAATTTTCCCAGAAGAGTTCCTTGTGCCATGCACGGTCTGTGTTTAACATATATATTAATATATTTTATTATAGTTATATTAATTAATATAATATATTATATTTATTATTTTTATAATGTTTTATATTATAATATTGTTATATACTTAATTATATATAATATGTTATTATTTTTTTATCCGGTGATCATGCTAAATGAGGAAAAAATGAGCATAGCGTCACAAGTAAACTAAGCCTGATAGAAAAAATCTGATTTCATATTTAGATTCAGCATGAAAAAGTACACTTAGAACACCTATCAAAACCCTTGTGACAAAATTGTTGTTGACCAGTGTAATCTATCAAAGTTTATTGTTATTTTTCGTTAATTAAACATTACATTCTAAACTATATAGGCCTACTGTTCAATCTTTATTACACCCTGGCACAACCTCACATCCAATATAACATAATTTGGGTAAATACAAGCCATTATGCTGTTCATCCATTAAAATTATTTGCATAAAAATTTTTCAGTCATATCAGATGTTAAAACCAACCGAGAAGACACAATCCTTAGGTTTAAATTCCTAAAACTTGTTAAGCCTAATGACCCCCACAAGGTGAATATCTGCTCCCACATTCATAAAAATATTGTATGAAGAAGTTCCTGTGTTAATTATGGAAATCTTATCAAACAACCAAGTAACCATTCAAGGAAACTGGGATAATATGATTATTATTTTTTAAAAATCTCTCAATAACCTTGTACTCTCTTAATGACCTCGTACTTTCTCTTAATAACCTTGTACTCTCTCTTTGCATTGTCCTTTGAACAATATATCGTAGAATTTGAATATCACACATGAATATCCGTGATTCTGTATGATGCGTTCGGGTTCCACGTTAAGCTGTAGGTCTGAAGTGGAGCAACAAATTTGACCTACGTCAGAATTACCAATTCGAGCGGAAGCAAAGCCAAGATTTTTTATATATATTTATATATATTTATATATATTTATATATATTTATATATATATTATATATATATTTATATATATTTATATAATTTATATAATTTATATATATATTTATATAATTTATATATATTTTATATAATTTATATATATTTATATAATTTATATATATTTATATAATTTATATATATTTATATAATTTATATATATTTATATAATTTATATATATATATATATATATATATATATATATATATTACTGTACAGTCTTTACAGCCACACCTACACTTTTCCTCGTATGTGTATATATTGTAATGTATATGGTTTTAAATTTGACTTGGTCCGCAATCGATATGAACCGTGACTTGATGGATACCGTAATGAAATTGACTGGATTCTTTGGATCTGATATATTTGCATGTCCGTTATATAATAGATATAGAGTGTAACATATTTGTGGATAGTAGTCTATTATGACTTGATCCTCTGGATCGAGATATTCTATCTTTAGTTTTAAATCGATAATTAATTATTTTTAAATTGATAATGTATATGGTTGTAAATTTTGACTTGGTCCGCAATCGATATGGACCGTGACTTGATGGATACCGTAATGAAATTGACTGGATTCTTTGGATCTGATATATTTGCATGTCCGTTATAAATAGATATAGAATGTAACATATTTGTGGATAGTAGTCTATTATGACTTGCTCCTCTGGACCGAGAGATTCTATCTTTAGTTTTAAACCGATAATTAATTATTTTTAAATTGATAATTATTTAGTTTCGTAAAAATTGGTCGTTGCCAATTTACCGGCAGTTTTTTAAATAAGTTTCTTATGTTCTTGTGGTTCGGAACCCACGTAAAATTGTAGGTCCCCTCCGCCACCACGGAGGACATACACAATACATGATTACGAACACAGTTAGGTAGACCAGCCATGAGTGGATCCTAGGGTCTTTGTGGTCTGAAACATTATAACATAACATTATAACATAACATTATATATATATATATATATATATATATATATATATATATATATATATATATATATATGAATAGAAACGACATAATATATATATTAGGGTTGCCCCTATTTTTTAACTTTTGAAATTACTTGCTCCCAACCCCTAATCTTCTTCCAATATATAAAAAAGTGCTCTGTGCAAAATTTCAGCTCAACTGGGCTATATTAAGATGGCCCCCAAAGACCCTAAAGTTTCAAAATTCACCGATAATTGGTATTTCTAATATAAAACCTTTATAATTCATTTGCAAATTTGTTTGGGAAAATAATCACAAAGCATAATCGAAAGTGAATTTTATTTACAACAAATAATTACGCCGCTTATATAGGCCGCAGGCGCAGAACTTTCTAGAACCTTCCAGAAGCGGTTTTTTACGCACTTATGATACTTTTCAATTTCCGTGAATATCTCGTCCAATTTTGGTTTTAAGTAATAATGGTTATAACTAAATTTATTGTAAATTGAATTCTCTTTCGATCATATTCTATATTTCTTTCGAATAAACACTGTAAAGAAGATAAAAACGGTTTTATATGAAAAAATATCAATATTGTTAAAATCTGAAACTTTAGGACCTTTGGGGGCCATCTTAATATTGTCTAATTGAGCTGAAAATTTACACAGAGCATTTTTACATGGATTAGAACAACTTTGGAGGTTGGGAGATGAAAAATATTTCATTTCAGAAATCACATACAACTAAGGGCCACCCTAAATATTATATATCAGGAGGAGAGTGTAAACAGCTATCGACTAGGGAAGTACTCCCAGGGGGACGTTAGGCAGGAGATAGGGAGTGCTGGAACTCCCGTTTCTCCTGTCACTGTCCTCTTTAGCTGATCTTTTTCCGTGTCTCATTTACCCTATGAGCAATCTCTCTCTCTCTCTCTTCACGACACATACTGTACATGCATTTTACACCCTACACAATCTTTTCAAAATTTGTGTGTATATATATATATATATATATATATATATATATATATATATATATATGGCATTGCCAGCCTCGGAGACCTTGATTTTGGCTCTCTTATATTTATTCTTATAAAGTGTGGGCATTTTTGCGGGCGACCGCTCTTGGCCCCTCCTTTCAACATAAAAATGATAGTATATATACACATATATATATATATACACACACACATAATACATACTGTGTGTGTATATATATATATACACAAAGTGGCTGTGGAACTTTAAACGTAAATAACTTTTGCTTTCCAAATGATAGAAACCAAGTTTTAAAAGTTATACGGAAATATAATTAGTGAAGTCTTAACACACCAGGATTCGAACCCAACACTTCTTGAGTAGAAGGAAAGTGCGCTGACCGCTACGCTAACAAGGTAAACGTTAGTATTACACAATATGGCCCGTATCTCAACACACGAAGGCACACACACACACACACACGCTTTCGTTGTCCAGAGGTGTTACCGTGTCGAGCATCCGACACTCTAGGGCAGGGGTGGCAAACCTTTTTACAGTCGCGTGCCCCAAAAAAATCATGTAAACCATAAACAAAAAATTCGCGTGCCATAGGTTCGCCGCCACTGCTCTAGGGCAACGTCGTAACCAATGTCGTTGCACTTCTTCCTGTCGATCAGCGAAGTTAAGAGACATTGGGTCTGGGTGGTAGTTGGATGGGTTTCGTCATCTACTTTCAGATGATGTAGTGACCCTTGGTTCTGACCCGACGTAAAGCTGTACGTCCCTTCCGTCATATGAGCTTAAATGTTGCAAAGGAGGTTGGACAACCCTATCACACACACACACACCTTTTGCACTCGAGGTACTGGGTACTGTTGACGATAATTATACATATATATATATATACACACACAAACGAGGTAACACCTCGTAAATGAAGTAATTAGGTAGATAAGAAACTTAATCATGGCTGTTAATCCTTTTATGAGTGTCTTAATTACGAAAATTAACTTTTACAGGAATTAAAATTTTTCAATAAAGAATCAAGGTTTAATTTCAGGATCTGAGGCTCAGACCTTAATTCCTACCGAATTATCAAATTATAACACATTCATAACCATAAGTTTTAAGAAAATTATATATATATACACAGTGCTGCTTCGAGCTACTCGTGACCTGAAATGGGCGTGTGGCGGAATGGTGCTCTATGTTAAAAGATGTTTAACTATTCATACTTACACTTAAACTATGAATACATTGATGATTAAATGTGTGTATAGATATACACACACACACACACACGTCAGTACTTTGACCCCTATTTGCTTGACAATGATACTACGAGCTGCTCGTACCCTGAAATGGACGTATGAGCCAAATGGTGCTTATGTAAAAAAGATGTTTAATTCTCCATACTTTCATTTAATCCTTTAACGCCATAATGTTTTTGTAGGCTTAAATTATGAATGAGGGTAGTTGAAACGTTACTAATTCGTCACTTTCGGCGTAAAAGGTTAAAATATGAATACGTCGATGATTATACATACTCGTTTATATATATTTATTTTAAGTGAAATATAAAACTTTATTGGCAGACTATTCATAGTTTCTATGACAAATAGTATTAATAGTGAAGATAAAATGTAATAGTAAAAAAAATTAAGTTGAATTCATATAAACTCATCCATAAACTTGGAATTAAAAAGGTAAAACTAATTCCCCCCCCCCCCCCCCCCCCCCCCCCCCAAAAAAAAAAAAACGTATTTTCAATTTCCAAAAAGAAATAACAAGAAAAACCTCACATTGGCTGCAAAAAACCTGGCATTTTTCGTTCAATAGGAAGAAAGAACTATCTTGTATCTTGATATTCTGAAATAAGGTCCGCCATTAACGCTTTTGTCTTTGCGCGTCATAAAGAATACCAAACGTTCACTTTTGGCGGGTCTCTTTCACGTGCGTGTTTCGTGTGGGAATTTTGTTCCCCTTTCCCCCCTTTCCAAGATCTTAGATCTTGCAGTTACGGCGGTTTAATCTATCAGAGGCAAGGAAAGTTGCCTCCTCGCGATCAAAATAAGATAGATTTGAAAGAAAATTATCATAAGTTTTAATCTTTTTGATAAATTCTTGACAGGCGTCAAGTCTTGTAGCGTAATCTTCCTCGTGCAGATGGTGAACAACCCGCATGTTGTAGGACTTTATTTTAAATCTTTGTGTATAGTATAATTTTATGCGCAAAAGTGCCATTTAGCTGCTGCTCCCCTTGTTGACTTATTAGGTTTTCTCAGGAATGCTTCTCGAATAGCATTGACTCCTTATAGAGAATTTTTTGGTCCACTAAGGCATTTGCCTTTTTTGACACTTCTGCAGTGAACTTCTTTGCCTACACACGGACAAAATTTGTGTGGTACTAGTTTGTTTAATTCACGCGTAACTCGCCTTTGGGGTGCAATGATTGATCCACGTTCGGCGCCATTACAACCAGTGGCGGTCCTAGCTTACATGACGCCCTGGGCGAACCTCACCTTCAGCGCCCCCCCCCCCCTGTTCGCCAACACACACATTCGAATCCCCCCAAAATAAAGGACAGACATAACTCTTTCACAAAATAACTTTTTATTGGACTAATTGTTGGAACTTCAGAACCAAAAAAGACTCAAATCCTTCATCACGTAAATAGAATAACTCACTTAAGAGAATGTAATTATGATACTATGAACAGGAAAAATACAAATTAAATTGCACAACTGCCATAAATAAACTAGAGAATCAAATTTCTAAATTGTACAAATGCTCTATCACATAAATAGAATAAGACACTTAAGAGAGGGTAATTATTATGCTACACTTTGAACAAGAAACAAAATAAATTGCACCACAGCACAACTGCCATCTAAAGCCTGACTCTTCTTACCTTCCTTGATGCAAAGTCATTGATCTTTTATTATTTATTTTATTTTATTTTTTATTTATTTATTCTTATTTTTATTTTTTTTGCAGGCGCTCATGCCGCCCCTCACAAATGCCGCCCTGTGCGGCTGCCCATATTGCCCATATGAGGAACCGCCACTGATTACAACTAAACTCAGGCCAGGAGGAAATATATCATATATGATAAAAACAGATGTTGTACAATCCTATATACTATTGAGCTAAAATGTGTGTGTGTGTGTGTGTGTGTGTGTGTGTGTGTGTGGTGTGTGTGTCCGTTTTCTTCGGAACCGTGCACAGCCTAAACGGCACATCGGAAAAATCTACAACCACCACCAACTGATAGCCCATGAGCTTCCGATGTACTCTGTGAAGTTTTCCGGGCCTAGGTCACAATTACTGGGTCCGAAGGCCCCAGCATCGCGAAAAACTACAGAAAAGAACGCAGCCGTGAAAATCTTGAGCTTCACATAGTGTCAAGATACTGCTACATATACTGCTACCCGCCCGGGGGTAGTGGGGGAGGGGGTGGGGTAATTGGGGGAGTGGGGGTGGGGGTAATAGGGAGAGGGGTGGGAGTAATGGGGATAATGGCGTTTTTTACTTGTGTGTGGGGGTAATGGGGGAGTGGAGATGGGGGAGAGGGGTGGGGGTAATGGGAGTACAAGTTGTACAACGGTCGCGAGCGATAGCGAGCTACCGCTTGTTTAAAACTATCGGATTTCCGCCATTGTTTTAGGTTTTCATAAAAAAAAGCTTACAACATTACTAAATCAAATACAGAGTGGCTACACAGTCCCTTTGTAGTGGCATTACAGCATATCTGTATGATGCCCTTGTTTCTCATGCTAAGGGGTTTTGTGTAAGTGTACAGCCCTTTTGCTCATTTAACTCTGGAAGGACGAAAATTTTGCTTTGCCTAAAAGGGCGTCAGAGGGTCAAAATTAAGTAAGAACCTGCAGAAACGAGTCATATTGACCCGTTCGTCCTTCTAGTGTTAAATACACTACATGAGGCTTTCCTAGGAAGAAGTGGCTAAGCGACAAAAGTTAAAAAAAACGCCAGAAAACGCTATATACTTCGACGAAATAACTTCAAAACATTCATAAGTTATGACAACTTCCAAATTTTGTACAACTTTAACTGCGTTTTTGGGGTTTTTTACTTTTGTCGCTTATCCACTTCTTCCTAGGAAGACTTCATACATACATACAAGCGACTTGTAGGACACCCTGTACTTTTCAGTATGTGAAAAGAGTTCTTTTCTTACGTGGCACATTATTTGCGTTAGAGTTGCGGAACATTATCGATCTGTACAATGTCGACACCAAAATTTCTGAACTTGGATAACGTTGAAAATTTCGACCTTATGCATTATCAGTTAAATTAATGTTCAGTTAGGTTAGTCATTTTCATTTGAAATTCTCTCTCTCTCTAATATATATATATATATATATATATATATATATATATATATATATATATACACACAGGGTGGTCCAAAAGTCCTTATTTATTTTGCTGAAATAGTATTTTAGGATAGAAATGTAGTAACATAATTAGATGTCTCTTTGTTTGTCAAGCTTAGGCCTAAGATTCGACGTGAGCACCATCAGTATCTCTGCAAATCTCAAATCTGTCCACTGCATTGCGGAACACACTCTCAAGCATCTCTGGGGTTATTTTAGAGACTGCCGCGACAACGCGGGTTCGCAAATCCTGCAGGTCTAACGCAAACGAGTCTAATGGTGTTAAATCCGGAGATCGTGATGCCAAACGGCTGGATTGGACGTGGTGGAAACAGGCCCTGGGCAGAACGATCTCTGGATTTAACACCATTAGCCTTGTTTGCGTGGGGCTTTATAAAGTTTGAAGTTTACTAAACGAGAGTTACAGACCTGCAGGATCTGCGAACTCGCAATGTCGCGGCAGTCGCTAAAATAACCCAGAGATGCTTGAGAATGGGTTCCGCAATGCAGTTGAGATCTGCAGAGACACTGATGGTGCTCACGTCGAATCTTAGGCCTAAGCTTGATAAACAAATAGACAGCTAATTATGTTAATACATTTTTATCCTAAAATACTATTATTTCAGCAAAATAAATAGGGCCTTTTGGGCCACCCTATATATATTTTTTTTTATGCAAGGAGGAGGGGCCAAGGGCGAATGCCACAACCCCCACCCACTCCTTCTAGAGGAAGAAGATAAAGGTTAAAGGTTTAAGACCGACATTAAAAAAATCAATTTAGTCACGTAAATTCCTTTACGATCCATTTTGAATTTTGGCTTCCTCGAAACCACCTACATATATTTCAGGTTGCTTCCAGAGCGCGGTTTTCGAGCACCGTTTGTAGGAAATGCCTTTATTTAAAATTTGATTAATGAAAACATTACATCAGTGTTGTTGAAATTAAATCGAATACGCGAAAGAGCACTTGGCGGGTATCCACTATTTGGTCATTAAATCAAATTCTGTTTTCCAATTTGACCTTCCGAAACGCCATTTTCAAATCCGGATATCGGATATCGAAATAAGAGAATGGAGTGTCGAAGATAATTAATGTTTCTGTTACCGGAAATAGGCACTTATTTACTGGAGAGAATTCTCTTCTGAAGTTCTCAGCAAATATATATGCAGTATATTATATATATATATAGTGGGGAATAAGAGGACGAGAAGGTGATACATGTTTATTAATCAGACGTTTCGGAAATTCAATGTCCATCATCGGTGCTAAAAAATGAAAAGTATAAAAAATGAACAAATATAAGGATCTTTTCCGTTTGGGGGCTAGCAGCGAATTTTAATGAAAATTGGTATACTAATGTAGTTTTGGTCACTGATTTCAAAAATAACCTTTTTTTGAAGAAATGAAAAACAAACATGTTAAAACACTTTAAATAATTAATGTGTTTTTAACGAAAATATCATGACAACCTAACCAATCGTCAAGGGCGTACAGTTGACCTAACCTGGCATTCAATTGACCTAACTAGGCATTAATTCTTGATTTTTTTTTCTGCTATTTTTACATATTCTTCGTAAAGTTGCACTTTTTACCTTTTGACCGACGCTTTTGGCAACGAAAGAACTGGGTATTTTTATCAAAGGAACACACTTTCCCACACTTAGAGCACTTTTTCATAAACAGTAGCAGTTTGTGACTCTGGCTAAATTTAACACAATCCTCCGTAACTAGTTTAAGCTAGTTAAAACACACATTAATTATTTAAAGTGCTCTAACATTTTTTTTTTTTTGAGAAATGAAAAACAAACGAGTTATTTTTGAAATCAGTGACCAAAAAAACTACATTGTATACAGATTTTCATTAAAATTCGCTGCTAGCCCCCACACGGAAAAGACCCAAATATAATGAGTAAAAAATTTTATACAATATATGGTACTTTCCTGTTATCCCGGACCCCAGACTTTTTTTAACATTTGCCAATCAAGATATTCAAAATCAAATTGACAATTGGTTAGGTTTAGTTGTAATATTTTTGTTAAAATTAACGAAAATATTACAACTTAACCTAATCAATCCAATCAATATATATACTGTGTATATACTGTATATATATATATATTATTAGTTAGAATTTAAGACCGTAAAAGCGAGGATATCCAGGGGTCCGGGATAACAGGAAAGTACCCGATATATTTATGCAGTCATATTATGATAATTTAAAGTTGAAAAACATATATAAACTGTACAGTAGAGATATAAGACAACGGCTAAAATATACAAAAGTTATAACGTGAAACGAATATTGAAAACAAACCTAACCGGGTTATTATATGGAGGAGGTTTAATTTAATTGTATAAAAGGTGGGAATGGTTGACCGTTGAAGTGGCCATGTTAGAATTGTCGAAGCAGAAGAGCGGTATAGCGGATTTCTTTTTCAGTAATGGGTCAGAAGAATTATTTAGCCATGTTTAAGTTGAATGCGGAACTATAGTCGGTGAGGGTTGGTTTTGTATTGAGGATATATAAGGATTCGAGGATGTGGAGGTCGGTTAGTTGGTTAGTTGAGTTGATAATTTTGAAATTGGTGGGAAGCAGTGGGTGATTGTGGAGGTGGCAATGATCTCTTATTGCTGATTTCGATGGTTTGTTTAAAGGTTGTGAGGTTCTTGTAGAAATGCCGCGATGTTCGTCCACTCTTGTTTGATAGTGGCGAATGGTGCTGCCAATATAACTCGCTTTGCAGCGAATACAATTAGAACACACACACATTTTCTTCCAACATGAAACAAACGTTTTAATGATATTCTGAAGTAATAATGTTAACAAAAACAGCATGGGTTGTTTAACCTCCTTCGTAACATCCCTTAAGATCGTACGACGAAGGGGACCTATAATTTGACGCGGGATCCAAACCTCTAACACTCCCGAGACTCGAACACAAGACTTTCAGATTAACAGTTCAACGTTTACTTAAAAATCCTTTCCATTTTATAGAAAGGTTTTATAAGTAAACGAACCACAAGGGAAGGCACTGATGCCCTGCCAGTTTTGGGTAGTGTAAGTAAGGTTTAATTATGGTATTTCATGATATTTTAGGACACGTTGGGTTAGGTCGGGAGAAGATCGTGGTCAATACTTTACGATGACTAAGAACTGGTCAAATTTAAATTTGTTAAGTTAGGTCACTATGTTCAGGTTATCATTACCCCATAATTCACTGCATGTCCGTCTGTCTCTCTCTCTCTCTGTCTGTCTCCTTTTCAGGTTCAAATAGCTGGACCGATTTTTATGACACTTGGTGATAACATCCTTAGGGATCCCTGGAGTGTTTGTAACAACTTTTTTTCCAGATCGGATGTCACCAAAAAAGTTTATTCCAATTTATCCCCAAATTTATTTATATGCTGAAACACGAAACTCTTAAATTTCAAGATTTTGAATTTCTCAAATTTTCTTAAAATGAACCAAGTCCCAATGAAGAAAATGAAGTTGGTGAATCAATATAGAAAAGAACATAGCTATCAAAATTTTTAGCTACGCATCGGAAGTCTTGATAGGTTAAAGAAAAAAATGTGACAAGTTGTATTTGAAATTTAAGTGCTTCGTGAGCTTCGAGTAAAATCTGTGAAGTTGCATTTAAAATTTAAGTGGTTCGTGAGCTAATAGTAAATGTTAAACTATAACTCGCTCGAAGAATATCTCGCCAGTAGGACGGATATATTTGCTAGTCACTCTTAATCTGCGGATAATAATCCTATTTTTTGGGGCATTTGCGATGATAGGAGTTACAGTGGTCCGTGAGTATTAGGGCGGGTCGAATTTGTACCTATGGGAATTTCTTTTCGAATTAGAATTACCCTGATGTCGCAAACGTTGCGTATGGATATGAGAAAGATACACAAAAAAATGAACTTACTACATGCATATATCTTCTACTGCCCAAGCGAACCAAAATAAGAAAATTCCTTATTTTTGGCTATTTTCATCCCAAAAAATAAAGTTTGGAATTTTGATTAGCTTGTTGTCGTAAAATTTGCATACTGATGAGGAAAACATCGTAAAAATATTACTGGCCTCAGAAAATATCTTCCACTGCCCCAGGCGAATGAAAAATTGGCCAATTTCCTATTCTTTGGCTATTTTCATCAAAAGATGAATTTTAGAATAGTGATTGGCCTCTTGTTGTAAAAGTTACGTATTGATGAGTAAAACATTGTATAAAAATTTTCGTAGCATCAGACAATATCTTCCACATCCCAGAACTAGTGAAAATTAGTAAATGCCTTGCACTATTTCTAGCTATTTTTGTCCAATCTATCTGTATTTGAAGTTATTTTACGAGCAGTTTCCTATTGACACGTAATCGTCTAATGTCTATCTGAGACGTTGATTTGCCCTTTTAATTGCTCAGGGGAAAACCAAGCTGTGTACATCGACACGTGACTAACCGCAAAGTAACACTTCAAGATTATACAAGGGCATGCCTCTCTTAGTCTGCAGCTGCAGGTGGCCCTCACGCTTTGTCACTATTACTGGAAGATCCGTGGAAGGTGGTTGTTCTTTGCTGTATGGTGTAACATGCAGCAGTAAGCAACAGCTTACTGTTTATTATGTGTCTTTGGTTGTTTTTATAGCATTCTATCTAATTGATTCCTTGTTTGCAGAAAAATTATTATTCATGAATAATAAATGAGAAATAATTGACTAAAGATGGCTCAAACTAGAAACAATCCAATTATATGTCTTATTATATGTCTCTTACAAGGTCACCAGACGTCCGGCAAAAGGATGACATGTCAAGTATTAATTGGGTCGTTTGAGCTTGTGGGAAGCTCATTTTTAAGTCTGGATCATATCTAAGTTAAAAGCCGGACAATATCAACATATTTAAAACTCCTGCCGCTCTTTTGGACAAACTTTATCACATTTGCAAGCGGCAATATCAAATAGCTTTGAAGTTTCTTTTCTGAAATTGGTTATCTTCAATTTATAAGAATCCTTATCTTTTCGCTGCTTGTAGGGTTTCAAAATGTTCCGATATTTAATATGATAAGCTTTGATTTTTGCCACAATTTGTTGGTATGAAATAATGGGTATGCTTGATGTAGCCCACATTTTTATCACTTCACCACCAACATTTTCTACATTTTCTGCCGATAATGTAGGAACATGAGATGCTGAACACATTGTTAGCATTAGACAGTGCTTCATGACTAATTCATAAGTCGGTAAACTATTATGAGACTGGGGTCACCAGACGTCCGGCAAAAGGAGGACATGTCCTCCTTTTCAATCTCATGTCCTCTGTCCGGCAGGTGTGTAAAGAAGAGATTGAATTCCTGAATGATCAGCGAAGTGCAAAAAAATTGATCATAGGAAGTGTTGATCAAAAGAAGATACAACAGATAAGAAAACTTGAAATGAAAAAAAGAATTTCAAGAGAGGATACCAAAAGCTATCCGAACAATGGTTGCTACAGCAAATATTCAGATGACCTCGTCTTCAGATACTGATTCTGATGCATGTGAAGCTTTTTCCCAACAAAATCGTTTATATCTATACTATGAAGCCTAAATGAGCCTTGAAACTCCCCAGCCATCATCATCATGAGGATACTGTCCCAGAGTTAAGCTCTCAACACTAGCTAGAGGCCGATCGGCGCAACATATCAGATAGAAGCAGAACTGTGCTTAGCGGCGCTAATTCAGCGCCGCTAAGTTTTCATTAGCGATTTTACAAGCGCCGCTGTTTTCTTAAAACGTTAGCGAAACAGCCAGCGCCGCTATATTTTTCAGATAAATCAACCGCTAATCGCTATTTTTGCTCGTGCATTTTTGTAAAAAATACTTGTAAGATGTCACCAACTCGGCTGTTGTCACGAGTTCATACCAATACTAAGTCACTACTTACACGCGACGTTTTTCACTACTCAGATAGATAGTTCATATTTCCTTTCCAATGTAGTGAAATCTATTTTCATTCAGTTAAACACACCTCTTCCATCCAGTGCAGCTGTTGAGAGGATTTTCTCGACTGGAAAAGATATTTTGAAGCCAAAACGAGCCTGCTTGACTAACTATAACTTTGAGAAGTTGTTGCTACTGAAACTTAATAAAACAACATAGCACAATATCTAGAAGAAATGTAAAGAATTAGTGATTTACTAATTGGTATTTCCTAAATAACCATAAAGCGACTGTGTTTATTTTTTTACTATTGTCGAGCGCTTCCTTATGATTTATGACATATATTGAGCAGGAAGAATAATTAAACTTTGGATTAAATATTTCCCGCTATAAATAGGTCTTTTTTAGTTTTATAAATAGATATTACACACACACACACACACACACACACACACACACTTAAAATTAGCGATAAATCTAGCGCCGCTAGATTCATAGACTATTAGCATTAGCGATAGCGGCGCTGGTTATATCAGTTAGCGCGCCCAAGTCTGGATAGAAGTGCTGCAGCAACAGCTTCAGCGGCCCTGCAGGATGTTGGCATTATTTCTGAGACCAATAGAACAATGATTACTGATAAAAATACAGTAAGATAAGGCGAGAAAGAGAGAAGAAAAGAGGGCAAGCGCCAAGTTTCGGCAATACAAATGCCATCCGAGGACTGTACTTTGATGGAAGAAAGGACAAAACCAAGATCAATTTGAAAAAAGAAAAAAGTACTCTGTATATCACCGAAGAACATGTATCTCTTATCTTAGCACCAAGATCGGAATACCTTGCTCATGTTACTGTTTCATCAGGAACAGCACGTGTAATAGAAGCCGACATCAGAGTGCCGACAAGAGAGAAATTTTTCAATCGATTCTATTGCAGCAATAGCATGCGATGGTACTAATGTCAATACCGGTTTCAAAGGTGGAGTAATTTGCTTGCTTGAACTGCACTTAGGCCGTCCTCTACAGTGGATTACTTGTTTATTGCATACTAATGAGTTACCATTACGACTTCTACTACAAATTGATGGTGTGATACATGGTCCAAATGCTTTTTCTGGTCCCATTGGCAAAGCACTGGCTAAATGCGAACTTAGCCCTATTTCACAGTTTGAGCCTATCGAAGTTCAAGAGCCTTTGTCAATAATCGACAATATAAAAACTTTGAGCGAGGAACAAAAGTACCTCTTCGAGATGTGTCAAGCAGTATCCTCAGGAGAGTACCCAATAGATCTGGCACAATGTAATCCTGGACCTATGTCACAGTCTAGATGGCTTACCGAATTCTTAGATCATACGAGTATGTGAGTACAAGTAATTCTTCAGATGAACTATGCACTTTGGCAACTTACGTGATAAGAGTTTACGCCCCGGTGTGGTTCAGCATCAAGACTTCTCCATCGTGCTATAATGGAACACGACACTTATTTCAATTGGTAAAATGTTCCCGCTACATACATGTAAAGGAGAAACAGATTGTATATGATACCATTGGCCGGAACAGTTACTTTGCACATCCTGAAAATATACTGCTTGCTATGTTAACAGATGTACGAAGTCGCATCCGAGAACTTGTGCTGAGAAGAATCCTAGCAGCATGTTTACAGCAGAAAGAAGGGAACCTACCTACAATCAGTCAGTTCAGGTCTTCAGGATTCCACCCATCAACTATGATGCCATCGGCTATACTGATCTCATAGATTGGCAGACAATTGAAATAACAGAACCTCCACTTACAAAAATATGGGATGATAACGAGGTCCAGTCTTACATCAAGAACGTAGCAACACTCCCCTCCACGTTTAAGATGGGGGGAAATGCCGTGTCATACGTAAGCTGTGGAGAGATACGTTAATTTGGTAACTGAGGCATCATTATCTGTGTGTGGTGAGTTACGGAGAGATGGTTTCATTAGAACTAAGTTGGAATCCCATAAACTGATGGGGGTATTAGATTCAAAGAAAGATTATAAGGTATAAACTTAGTAAACAATGATCAGAGTGAAAACTAACACGCGCGGAAAGTGCCTAGCATGGTTGGGTGAATGGGCGAGCACGAGCGGAACTCGATATACAACCACCTCCTCGTGGTGAGTTCTGGGCGATAAGAAATTCAAATTACTTATCAGCTGAGAGTTGCATTTATATTTTTATAAATAAAATAGACTGTTCTGTGGCCAGTAATATTTTGAGTGTGTCTTTTCCCTCATCAGTAGTAGTATGCAACCTTTACGGCAACGAGCCAATCAAAATTCCAAAATTTATTTTTGGACGAAAATAACCAAAAATATAGAAATTTCTAATGTTTCACTGGCTTAAGACAGTGAAAGATATTTTCTGATGTCCGTAAGATTTTTACAGTGTGTTTTCCTCATCAAAACGTATCTTTTATGACAACAGACCAATCAAAAATCCCAAATTAATTTTTTGGACGAAAATAGCCCAAAACAGGGAAATTGCTAATTTTTCACTCGCTTGGGGCAGTGGAAGATATTGTCTGAGATCAGTAAAGGTTTTACAGTGTTTTTTCCTCATCAAAACTCGACTTACACGACTACGGGCCAATCAAACTCCCAAAATTCACTAATTCGACCCACCCAAGTATCTCCGTGGGGCAGAACTTAATTTCAGCCAATAATGGAATGCAAAAATAATATTTACTTAACATTATTTAGTCAAATAATTATGGCTCGATATTTGTTATAAATTAAAAAAATAGGATATTTATCACTTTGGAAGATATCTGACCAGTTTTACTCCATTTTTTAATAAAAGAAAAATTACTGATATTAAAATACAAAATTAGCAACTCAAAGAAATTGTGATATTCTAAAAAACAACTTTGTCATTACATTTCAGTTCACGAAAAGATTTGATATAAAACATTATTATTATAACAATAAAATTAAGTTATTATACAGTGCGTTCGAAAAGTCTCTCGGCAGTGCTATGTTAAACGCAGAGGAAATTGAAAAACTACAATGTTTTCATTGAACCATGATTTAGTGATTTTATTACATAAACTTTTGATTTTACAGCATGGGTTCAAAGTGTTTTCCACCATTTTGCTGGCACAGAGCAACGCGTCTACACTCGTTGTCAAACACTTTTTTTAAAGTGTTGGTTGACTGCGGAGAGACTTTTCGAACGCACTGTATATGACACTATAAAATGTGATATAAAAAATATAATAATTCTGTGTATTAATGAAATTTCTTTTGAGACAAATTGTATGTGTGTGTGTGTGTGTGTGTGGGGGGGGGGTTCGAAGTTAACTTCACAAACTTTTCTTTTCACGTATAATGTCGTGATTTCTTCGTCTATCTATTTAATCTTATGAAGGTACGAGTAGATAGAATGAGTTTCCCCTTATTTGAACTGTGGTCAGATCATGCTTACTGTACATAAAGTTATAAATATAAGCGTTCGCGCACAGCATGAAAATGGTCTATATGGTATCAGAACTTCTCAAAAACTTTACAAATTCGACACAGACAATTCTCAACATCTTTAAATTCAATTAATTCAAAAACCGAATTAACATTAATTAATGAAAAAACACACACACACACACACACACACACACACACTGAAAAAATACCTCCCCAAAAAAGGGGGTGGGGAGAGAATCCCCCATTTTCACTTTTCGGGCTTAAAAAAATAACATACCCACTAATTAAAAAAACTTAAATACTTTGCTAAAATTTAAAAAAGAAAATTGTGTAAAAGATTTCCTCCTCCTCAAAGTTTAATCAACAATAGAACTTGATATGAATCTATCTACCTATCTATCTATCGATATACCTACCTATCTATCTACTGATCTACCTACCTATCTACTAATCTACCTACCTATCTATCTTACTGATCTATCTACCGGTCTACCTACCTATCTACCTATCTATCTACCGGTCTACCTACCTATCTATCTACCTACCTACCGATCTACCTACCTGTTTATCGATTGATTAATGTTTTTAACCAATTAATATGTAGTTATTAAATGCATTGGTAAAATAAGCAAGAGAAAGTACAAACACCACGTTTTCTAATTCATCAGTATCAGAGAAAACAATGATAAACGTGATATAAACGTGTCAATAAACGTGTCAATAAACGTGACATACACGTGACATATCAATACAAACTATAAAACTAAGTTATTTCGTAATAATAATACACCATCGAGAGAACGAGGTACTGGCACAGTGATCATACGAGTACGGTCCTATTGCACTAGTTCCTGGATTATTATTAATCAACATTATATGGAGTCTAACCCTCGACCTTAATGTTTTCACTTCCGCCTTTTCCTCAGGAATGTAACCCACTTCCACATTAGCCAATGCGTGTTATTCTACTTGCAACAAAAAGAAAGGTTCCGAAACAAGACATCAATTTGAACATTTTAGTCCTTATGTATTACGTGTGTAAATCTAATTTAAAATAAATGTTCCTATGAGACCGGACTTATGGGACACCCCGTATATTTTAATTATCTTTAATATCCTTTATAAAGAATTATTAAAATTACATTAATCCGTAAATTAATCCTGTCGTGGCATTAAGTTTGATCCGATTTCCATAATTAATTTTTTATTTAATTTTTTCTGTATCATTAAAAACTAATTAGTCTCTCCTTTTTTATGAAAGAAAATGATTTATATTTAACGTCATACTTTTCTATTTTTAATAATATTAAATAATAATAAAAAATGTTATTCGCACATATGTTTACATCAATAGAAACGCTTTCGGAACGCTGAATATTCCAATAAAAAGTTAGTATAACCCGACCCCAACCCGCTCTTACAGTTAAGCAACGTTGAGTCTGTTCAGTAGTTGAATGGAGGACCCTACTCTGTGTTCGGATGATGTAGCAATCCGTTATCAAATAGGATATCACGTAAAGCTGTATGTTTCCTCCGTCTCGTGACCTTTGTCGTTACGAAAGAGGTTGTTAAACAACTTCAAAACAACACCACCTATGAAGAAGTAAGTGACAGCAATAGTCTTTGTCCGCCATTTCAGAGAGAGGGAGCTGTCTTACCGTCATCAAAGGTAGGCTTTTTTAAGTTACCCACGGCAATAAATGACCCACTTGAATAATTTCAAAACGAACTGGACTGGTTCTTATGCAAAGTCGTTGACAGCCATGTGTAGCTGGCTACAAGGGCGGGAAGAGAATGTAAATCAACTCTCTACTCCTTCAAATCCCCAAATGAGGTGAGATACAGCAGAGGGGTTGACGGCAGATAGATCCTGAACCGTCGTTCGAAAACTTCTAAAGGGTTAGATTCCTGGTGACGGCAGGCGGCGCGCAGCTAACCCAGTTGTTCATCCTCCCACACAATAAAAATTGGTTGGTAGATAAATGGGTACCCTGAGTATTCTAGTGGTTAAGACACTGGGCTGCTGCTGATCGGGATGTTGAGAGATCGAGTCTGGGCAAGGACTTTGTAATTTCTGACCGCCCGTGGTGGGTTGTGGTTCGGATTCTACGTTAAGCTGTAGGTCTAAGGCGGAGCAACAAGTTTGACCTTCATCAGAATATACACAGACTTTGCTAAAGCGTTCGACAAGGGTGACCATGGAATCAATACATAAACTGAAATATATGGGAATAACAGGAAAAGTAAAGAAATGGATATATAATTTCCTTAGTGAGCGGGGGCAAGTCGTTACAGTACAAGGAGTATCTTCATCAGAATCAGAGGTCCTCAGCTCAGTACCACAAGGAACAGTATTAGCTCCACTACTCTTCATAATCATGCTAACTGACATAGATGAGGACGTTACTAGAGACAGCACAATAACATCCTTTGCGGATGACACAAAGATCAGTAGAAAAATAAGAAACCCAGAAGATATAGGATCTCTACAAACAGACAAACAGAATCTACAAGAGGACGGAAGACAACAATATGAAGTTTAACACCGAGAAATTTCAGCTATTACGGTACGGAAAAAGAGAAGACCTAAAATCCATGGAATATTATAATCAAATGGACAGGAAATTCAGAGCAATTCCAGAGCAAAAGATTTAGGGGTTGTAATGACAGATGATGCGAAATTTGAAACAAAATAAGATAGCAGTAAACAGAGCAAAGAGAATAACGGGACAGATATTGAGAACCTTTAAACGAAGGGATAGGAATGTAATGATTCCTCTACTGAAAACCCTGATCATACCCAAATTGGAATACTGCTCGGTCCTAACATCCCCATATAAAAAAGAAGACATTAGACAGCTGGAAGGGATCAAGAGAAGCTTCACAGCCAAGATCAATGGCTGCAAAGAACTAAATTACTGGGAAAGGTTACGCGAACTAGACCTATATTTACTGGAAAGGAGAAGAGAAAGATACACCATTACTTACACTTGGAAAATAATGGAGAAACTAGTCCCTAATCTTACTCTGAACCCTATAACTCTCCAAACAACGGTGGAAAGTAAAACGGTAGACTGTGCCGTATTCCCAAATTGAAGGCGAGAGAGGGAACATCCTTAACCCTGAAAGAAAATAGTTTTGTTGTGAGAGGACCAAAACTGTTTAGTTTAATCAGCTGCCCAAAGACCTAAGAAACACGAAGGGTGTTGCAGTGGACATCTTCAAAAGAAGACTAGACGCCTGGCTCAGAACAATCCCCGATGAGCCGGGCGTACATGGCTATGTGAGGTGGAGAGCGCAAGAAAACCAACTCACTACTTAACCAGGCCAACAAGCTTGACTTTCGCGAAATGAGGAATCATCGCGCGAAACCTTTGTAAGGTTGTAAAGTAAGGTAAGGTGTATATACACAGTATATAATATGTATATATGTGTGCGTGTTTGTATATATGCTAATTATGAATGCACGTCTCGTATGAAAAATATCAAGGACTTATAACCCCCCCACCCCACCCACGAAACCCCACATAAGGCATTTTATATGAAGAGGTTTGAGAATCATGATCAAACACTTAATTGGGAAAAAATTATCAATCGCTTTCCGACGCTTTTGATCTCGACCCGTTTTCACATAATAAATTATTTATATATATATATACACACAGTAGTTCCAATAAACTTGCGAGACTAACCTAACCTAAGTACAACCAAGAAATAGGTTTCGAGATATTTGCATTTTCAAAATCGCGAAGTTTCTAACTCGCTTTCGAGTGAAAATTACGGTATATTGAAAAAATCCTTCGCATTACAGCGTTCCTCAGAGAAAAATAGAAAAAGAAATGGTCAGTAAAACCCACACACACACACGTTTGGCTATGATACAAAACGAATCAGGCAACAATATCAGGCAATAAACCTATTGATAAATAGGTAAATAGATAAAAGAGTAGAGAGAGAGAGAGAGAGAGAGAGAGAGAGAGAGAGAGAGAGAGAGAGCTAATCACTTTTGCGTGCGTTGTAATCCGTCCTTCAATTAAGGTGAAAGTGTCTTCTGTAACGGATCAACGGGAATCCATTTCTCGCAACGAGCAGAAGGGTTCCAGACATTTTTCTTACTTCGACCACTCTCTCCTACAACTTAATCCGAACACACGTTCTCATTAAACTTTCTTAACCGCAATGCCACCAAGGAAAAAAAGTATATATATATACACACATATATATAAAATGTGTGCCCCCCCCCCCCACAACTACCCCCATTCTCACCTCTCTCTCTCTCTCTCACCTATGCCAATCCTGTCACTAAAATTAAGGAAACAAATAATTCTAAACGGTTGTCTGTTTTTGTTTTTGTTTTTTGCTCATCGTTAGCAAGTTTGTATATGAGGCAGTTTCTTTTAAAACTAATTCAAACTAACCAACAAACTAAATAAGTCACCTCAATATATATATATATATATATATATATATAATATATATATATATATATATATAATTCAGAGCTGGGCATTTGCGGCATATTTTGCGGTACTGCGGTACTTGCGGTACCACCGCACTACCACCCCGGACCCCCATAACGCAGTACCGCAAAGGATCGCTGAAAGTACCGCAGTACCGCTACCGCATTCAAATTTCCGCGTACCGGTTTGGT
The DNA here is from genome assembly GCA_023014485.1 of Bathynomus jamesi. Lineage (NCBI taxonomy): Eukaryota > Metazoa > Arthropoda > Malacostraca > Isopoda > Cirolanidae > Bathynomus > Bathynomus jamesi. The sequence continues at coordinate 490,258 of JAJOZX010003311.1, read as the reverse complement.
ACCGGTTTGGTAGTGCAGCATTAATATATATATATATATATATATATAATGTTATAATGTTTCAGACCAACAAAGACCCTAGGATCCACTCATGGCTGGTCTACCTAACTGTGTTCGTAATTGTGTATGCTCTGTGGTGGCGGAGGGGACCTACAGTTTTACGTGGGTTCCGAACCACAAGAACATAAGAAATTTATGTAAAAACTGCCTGTACATTGGCAACGACCAATTTTTACAAAACTAAATAATTATCAATTTAAAACTAATTAATTATCGATTTAAAACTAAAGATAGAATCTCTGGATCCAGAGGATCAAGTCATAATAGACAGAGCTGGGCACTTGCGGCATATTTTGCGGTACTGCGGTACTGCGGTACCAGAGCTGGGCATTTGCGGCATATTTGCGGTACTGCGGTACTACCAAACTACCAAACCGGCACGCGGAAATTTGAATGCGGTAGCGGTACTGCGGTACTTTCAGCGATCCTTTGCGGTACTGCGTTATGCGGTTCCGGTAGTACCGCAGTACCGCAAATATGCCGCAAGTGCCCAGCTCTGTGCGGTACTACCAAACTACCAAACCGGGACCGCATAAAGCAGTACCGCAAAGGATCGCTGAAAGTACCGCAGTACCGCTACCGCATTCAAATTTCCGCGTACCGGTTTGTACCGGTTTGGTAGTTTGGTAGTACCGCAGTACCGCAAAATATGCCGCAAGTGCCCAGCTCTGAATTAATAGACTACTATCCACAAATATGTTACACTCTATATCTATTTATAACGGACATGCAAATATATCAGATCCAAAGAATCCAGTCAATTTCATTACGGTATCCATCAATACTAGTACCCTGCCAACCAAAAATAAGTCACGGTCCATATCGATTGCGGACCAAGTCAAAATTTACAACCATATACATTACAATATATATACTTAGGAGGAAAAGTGTAGCTGTGGCTGTAAAGACTACAATAATGTAGAAATGTGTGTGCACCCATTTTGGGTCTCCCATTTCAAGGTGTTTGTGGGGCAAGTGAAGATCATGAGTTTTTCAATACCTCACAGTACTATGGGCCCCGAGTCCCTATATCCCACAACACTTGTGTTGAGCTGTGGGATCTATCCCCACAAAGCCTTAATTTTACTACCTTAAACTATACCTTTTCTATCAACATGCGCGTCTAATCGATTTTTAAACATGTTTATAGACGTGCTACTAATTACTTCTACCGGCAAACTATTCCAGCTATTTACTATTCTATGCGTAAAAAAGTTTTTCGCAACTGCTGTCTCGAACCTTCAACTTGTCAACTTGTCAACTTGTCAACTTGTCAACTTACACCCGTTATTTCTAGTCCTATTATATTGAGATATTTCGAAAAAGCTATCTCTATCTACGTTATCGAACCCATTCATAATTTTGAAAACCTGGATTAGATCACCCCTTAGTCTCTGGTCTCGAGTGTAGTCAATTTTAACTCCTTAAGCCTATCCTCGTACGACTTTGACCTAAGCGACGGAATCATCTTAGTTGCTCGTCTTTGAACTCTTTCGATTCTGTCTATATCTTTGCACATATGCGGATTCCAAATTGGATCGCGTATTCCAAATGGGGTCTAACTAATGATTTATAAAGAGGAACTATATATCGCGCGATTTGTACTCAAAATTTCGAGCTATAAAACCTAACACTTTGTTCGCCTTATTGACCGTGCTGTACTTTGTTTCGCTACTTTAAATCACCGTGACTATAACTCCTAAATCTTTTTCCTGCTCTACGCTTTGTTAAATCTTTCCTGACATACTATACGCAAAATTACCGTTACGCTGAACCTATATGCAAATTTTGCACTTATCAACGTTAAATCTCATTTGCCATGTGACTGACCAATCACGATTTTATTCAGATCTTCCTGGATTTTACCTCTATCTTCGTTGTTAATCGCCCTACCACCCAGCTTCGTGTCATCCGCAACTTTGAAACTGTACTGACTAGGCCGACATCTAAATCGTTAATAAATATATATATATATATATATATATATCTATATATATATATATATATATATATATAGGGTGATATACATACATACATACATACATACATACACACACACACACACACACACAACACATATGTTTCCTAAAGATGAAAATAAAAACCCACTCTAATAGACAGAGTTTATTTCCACGACAGTTTCGACGCCCACTGGCATCCTCCTCGGGTGGATACAGAAACACGAATGAACCAAAACAAGAGGGAAAAACAGTCCAGGGACCGACCGTTAAGAAATTCGCACCTAGGTTAGATCCCATTCTCCCGACACCGGAAGGGCATTTTCATTAAGTACATTCGCGGAAATTTAAAACTATCTTCCTGTTCTAAACATACAGATTCTATTATATTTTTTTACATAATTATTACATTTATTATTAAATTTATTACATTTAATATTGCATAATTATTTATTACAGAAATTATAAATTTGTTATTACATTGGTTATTACTAGGGCAGTCAAAAGTTGACCGAAAAAATTAAGAAAGTTGACCTTGCGAATTGAAAAAATTGACGTATAAAGTTGCCTTTACTTTCAATAATAAAAACTATACTTTAATTACTTATTCTTGCTCTTCTACATCAGTTGACCGATTGTGGTAAATTATGAAGTATTTGCCGACATTTTCTGGCAAAAAATTGCGATCCTTACTTAATAATTTATTAAGCATGGAGAAAGATCTCTCTACAGCGGTAGTTGTTGGTTGACATTGCAAAAGCTGACCATAAACTGTTGGTGAGATTTCAGGTCTACTGAGGTTAATTATTTCACAAATACCATTTGTCTTGAGTCTTGTTTCAATGTATTGTTTGACTGAACACATATCTTCGCCAAGGTTGATAGAAGAAATGGTTTCATATGCCTCTCTAATGGTGCAATCAGATGCTTCCATCCTAGTCACTAAGCTAGCAATCAAACTATAATTCATTTTGATTGACATTAGTTGCTTTGGCAGTTTTTCATTAGCAACACTCTCTTTAGCCTTCTGAACAATGATTCCTTCATCTTCAAAATTTTCCACAATTGTCTTCACATTTGGAAAATTGTCTGCATAATAAAAAGCAGCGTTCAGCCAGCTTGCCCAACGTGTTACAATCGGTTCTGGAGGAGTTCCTATTTCAGCAAACAATTCCTTCCTTTTGTTTTTAAGAGTAGAAGCCTTGACACATGCAATTAAAGTGTCAACATCACTATAAAATGCCCTTATTTGCATCGCACAATTATGTAACAGATGCGCAAGACACGTTACATGGAAAAGTCTTGGAAAAAGTTGCTTGAGTGTCGCTCCAGCTGACACCATGTAACGAAAAAATCACAAATCAAAAAATGGTAACCAGTAACCACAATACATACAACACAACCACATCCAAAACCAGAACGGACATAACTGAATAAGACAAATACGAGCAGCGAAGTTGCCAGTTAACCAAAAAGATGCCAATTTTTAGTTATTTTAATTATTTATTCCAAAAAATTGACTTTATTTACCTCATTGCTATTTTTTTGACCTAACAGGTAAAAGTTGACTTTTGGTTGACCTATTAACTTTGGTAATATACCCCTACAGGTGTTTTATTGCATTTTCAGTCGTTTCAGCGAAAAGTGCCCCATAGGAAACAATTTGACTTTATTGACTTTTGACCGCCCTAGTTATTACATTATTGTTTATTATACAGAACTTATAAACCGAAAAACGAATGAATTTAGGGCTGTCGTTTGCCCTTAAACCCGATAAAAACATTGTTTTAGATTTTGTGTCTTCGTAGTTAATTCCAGGGTGGATATTCCGTGTTTAAATGGTTTGATTCTGAGCAAGTTTCTGGAACATTTCAACTCATTGGACTCTATTCCCAAAAGATTCCGGTTAGCTTTAGACAAGCTCAGGAAGAATGAAGCAATATTTGTCACTAAAGCGGACAAAAGTAACACTGTGGTTATTTTGGACAAGTGTGATTATAAACAAAAAATGGAAGCGTTACTTAGTGATGAATTCACCTACGCCAAAGTGAGATCGTCCCCCCTAAAGCGTCTTTCTGCCGAATTCAACAAAACCATCAGGAACTTATTAAAAGATGTCCCGGCGATTGATCCTAAAAGATTTCTACAGATTAACCCCAAACTCCCCCACATTTACGGCCTACCCAAAACCCATAAGATTAATATACCACTCCGTCCCATTATTTCACACAGGGGTTCCTTTAGTTACAGGTTATCTAAATTTCTTGCAGATAAATTAGCCCCATTAGTTGGTAAATTTTCAGGCTCGCACATCACTAATTCCTGTGACTTTATTAACAAAGTTATGCCCTTAGATTTAAAACGGGGAAGAATGATCAGTTTTGACGTTGAGTCCTTGTTTACGAAAGTTCCCATTGATGATGTACTTAGTTTTTTAGATAGAAAATTGCCAACATGTAACGTAGAACTAAGCATGCCCACATCTGTATTTTTAGAACTGATAAAACTGTCACCAATAATGCCTTCTCCTTCGGTGAAGAATTTTATTTGGAACGTTTTGGTATGGGAATGGGGTCTCCTTTATCCCCAATACTGAGTACATTATACATGGAATACTATGAGTCGGAATTGTTGCAAACAATATGTCCCAGGAATCTAATTTGGTTTCGTTATGTAGATGATATTTTCTCATTTTGGCCTGACCACTGGAACAACTTTGACACTTTCTTTCAGTCATTAAATAATCTTGTTCCCTCTATTAAATTTAAATATGAATGGGAGAACGACAAACAATTACCTTTTCTAGATGTTTTGGTCATTAACGAAAGCGGAAAGCCCAATTTCACGGTCTATAGAAAACCTACTCATTGTAATTCGTACATTCATTATTTTTCATATCATGATAAGGGGTTAAAAGCTCAATTATTTCTTCCATGTTTCTAAGAGCACTCAGGATTTGTAGCCCACATTTGCTGGACCGGAAAATTAAAGATTTGGAACATTTTTAAGGATTTAAAATATCCCGAGTGGTTTATCAGAAAGGCGTATTTTAAAGCCAGAAAATCTTTTTATGCCCCTCGGGAACCTTCAGTTAACCAAAAACAATATGTGAGTTTGTCTTACATTGCCGGCTTAGAAAGAGTAAAACCGTTGACGAAAGATTTTAAGTTTGCTTTGGCGTTCAAATATTCGTCTGCCGTGAAAAGTAAATTGGTTAGGAATAACGTGGCAAAAGAGGAACAAGCCTGTGTCTACAGCATTCCCTGTAAAAGTTGTGATTTAGTATACGTGGGAGAAACTAGAAGAAATATTGAAACCCGTATTAAAGAACACAAATATGCCTTCAGAAGTTGTAATACTAATAATGCCATTTTTTATCACGCCAGCCAAAATAATCATGCTATAGATTGGGAATCAAGTAAGGTACTTTATAAATGTAATAATTATGTCAAAAGAAAAATAATAGAATCTGTGTGTATAGAAAAAGTAGATAATTTTAATTTGTGCGAAGGTACTTATAAGTTAGACCCTTTAATGAGATTCTTGGTCAAAAAATCCCTTACGGAGTCGTGGGAACGTGTTCGAAACTAAGTGTGAATTTCTTAAATGTCTCTGGATTGGAATGTTTCCTTACTCGCTTTTAGTAAATGTAATAATGGAAGTAATAAATGTGGAAATAAATATAAATGCAACAGATGTAATAATAAAGGTAATATTATAAATTTAATAATTAGGGTAAAGGTAATAATAATAAATGTTAAAAAATGTAAATGTAATAATAAATGCAGTAATTATGTCAAAATATTAGAATCTGTATGTATAGAACAAGAAGATAGTTTTAATTTGTGGGAATGTACTTATAAGCGGACCCTGTAATAAAATGCCCTTCCAGTGTCGGGAGAACGGTATCTAACCTAGGTGCGAATTTCTCAATGGTCTCTGGATTGTTTCCTAATCGGCGTTTTTCATTCATTTTTCGGTTTATAAGTTCTGTATAATAAACAACAATGTAATAACCAATGTAATAAGAAGTTTATAATTTCTGTAATAAATAATTATGCAATATTAAATGTAAAATTTAATAATAAATGTAATAATTATGTAAAAAAATATAATAGAATCTGTATAAATTTGCGCGAATGTACTTAATGAAAATGCCCTTCCGGTGTCGGGAGAATGGGATCTAACCTAGGTGCGAATTTTTTAACGGTCGGTCCCTGACTGTTTTTCCCTCTTGTTTTGGTTCATTCGTGTTTCTGTATCCACCCGAGGAGGATGCCAGTGGGCGTCGAAACTGTCGTGGAAATAAACTCTGTCTATTAGAGTGGGTTTTTATTTTCATATTTTGACCTTCACGTAGAAAAAAAAGAAGTTTTTTGCATTGTTTCCTAAAGCTATTAACAGTGGTGTTCCTCAGGGTTCTGTCCTGTCACCCACTCTTTTCCTTTTATTTATTAATGATCTTTTAATTCGCACTTCCTGTCCTATTCACTCCAATGCCAATGATTCCACTCTTTACTTCTCTACCCGCTTCCCAAAGGGTCCCTCTCAACAGTCACTACATGATTCGTGTAGTAGGTTATGGAGCACCTGACCTCTAATTGGGGCAGAGAAAACCTTGTGGCTTTCAATGCCTCAAAAACTCAGTTCCTCCGTCTGTCTACTCGTCACAATCTTCCACACGACTATCCCCTTACCTTCAACAATACACAATCAATCCTTCCTCTTCTCTTAACATTCTTGGCGTTTCCTTTTCTCGTGATCTTTCTGGAAAGATCACGTATATCTCTTTCTAAAACAGCTTCTAAGAGGTTAGGTGTGCTGTACCGCCTCCGCAGTTTCTTCACCCTCACTCAGTTGCTGTCTCTGTACAGGGGTCTTGTTCGCCCCTGTATTGAGTATGCTTCTCGTGTGTGGGGTGGTTCAACCCACACAGTCATACTTGACCGGGTGGAATCAGAGGCTTTTCGTCTCATCAATTCCCCGCCCCTTACTGACTGTCTTCACTCTCTCTCTTTGCCGCATTGTTGCCTCACACTCTCTTTAGTATCGCTATCATAACGGACATTGCTCTTCTGAACTCTCTAACTGCATGCCTCTTCCTTTAAGGAGAGCACGCAGTACCAGACTTTCTACACTTTCTCATTCCTTTTTTGTCCAACCATTTAATGCAAGGGTTAATCGGTATTATCAGTCTTTCATCTACTCAACCGGTCAACTCTGGAACAACCTTCCTCAATCCATCTTTCCTCCTGTCTATCATCTCCCATCTTTCGTCCTGTCTATGACCTCCCATCTTTCAAACGCAGTGTCTAGACATCTCGAAAACCCCGAACCTTGATTTTGGCTCTTTTTCTTCTATGGGAGGGGCGCTTTTGCGAGCATTTTCCTTTGGCCCTTCCTTCCTCATATATATATATATATATATATATATATATATACACTACAGGATGACCCAAAAGTCAGGACAGGTGAAATAATGTGTTTCACGCATTATGTTGGTTTATTCATCATAAATGCTTAAAGTAAGACCTATGAACCTCCTATTCTGAGTGACATCGTGATATGCTTCAAAATTCGCTGACAAGATGACCTCGACACCTGGGTAACCTTCGGGTTGACTTCTACGGGCTCTTGAACAAATTAACCAGTACCAGTATCGCAGTTACATCCTTCGTGGAGGTTTTTGGCCGACCAGTACCTAGTCTCTCGGGAACAGTCTAGTGGTTTTAAATCGTTCAACCACTTTCTGACAGTTGAGAAACCAGTGTTTTTTTTATGTTTTTCTCTTTTTGCTTAATGTTTAAATTCGTCCGACACACCTTCGGCACCTTCTTTCTTCTGTAGCGTACATGAAGACCAACTTCACTCGCTCACCTTTCATAAATTTTCCATCAATATCTCACCTGAACAGAGAAAACAAATGGTATTGATATAAACCAACTTTTGAGCCACTCTGTACATATAAAACGAGTCCTCAAAAAAAAAAAAAAAAAAAAACGTGCTTGATAATAACCTAATAAGTCAAAATGTGTTTGGATGATTTATAAAATTTACAGACACTAATTACCATGAATTTTATATAAGCCAATTTTCATAACTGAATGATTAAATTTGGTTGGTTAATATTAACTTGATTTTTTAGTTCTATAAATCTAAGTCCATAATGAAATAATTTTTCTCTTTTTTTCAGATTAAAAAAATTACTGTAGATATCCCTCAAATGCCATGTCTCTGATAAAGATAAAATATTATTAAGCATTATAGGCTTAATAGGGCATATGAAAGTTAATGGCATGATTCCGGAGATGCGTGCTCTGGCAAATGGAGGTCATTTTGTTTATCAACAGGATGGAGCAAGGAGACATACGGCAAAAGACACTGTTGCTTATTTAAATGAACACGTTCCCGAATTTACTGAACAGGAGAACTTGGTCTCCGAACAGTCCTGATTTGAATCCTGTTGATTATGGGATCTGGGAAAACTTGTCAGAACGGGTTTATCATAAGAAAATCACAAATGTTAACCACCTGAGAGATGTTCAGATTGAACAATGGACCAATTCCCGCAAGACCAGATTGATTCAACAGTAGATCAATTCAGACCAAGACTTCGAAAAGTAATAGAAGTTTGGAGGAAAACAATTTGAACAGTATTTTTAGTTTGACATTTTAATAACAACTTTATATGAAAGGAATTTTTGGTTGTATAATAAAGAAATTTTGAGTATTTACCGTATCTTTACATTCTATTTTTGTTTACGGGCTAAAACGAGGTCTATTCAGCTACTGGGCTAAAAATTTAAAGAAATGTTGTCAGATAACTTATTTTATTTTGTTAAAGTTTTATCAAAAGTTAAAAGAAATTAATGAGTTTTTGGTGGACCCTATATATATATATATAAGCTGCAAACCCACAAGGAAACAGTGGGTTTGCAGCATATATATATATATATATATATGTGTATGTGTGTGTGTGTGTGTGTGTGTTACAATCACTTCGTGAAATTTCTAAAATATTCAGTCATTTCATAAAATGACTGAAAAAAAAGGGTTCAGTCATTATGTGAAATGACTGAAAAGGAAGAGAGAATTTTAACACTGATAAAATTGCTCCAACGTCATTAAACTTCGATATGACATGTTACGTCATATTCTGATTCAACAGAACAATTAGAGCTTTTACACATGATAGTGTCATGATACACGATATTAAAATATGACTGTATTCATGATTATGATAAATTATTACTCGTTTTCACAAACTACAGGGTATCCACAATGTCTTGTCACCCTAGTAAAATACTAACCTATTTTAGTTTTTCTTTCAGACCCATTTGAAATGTGTGATATTAGCAACTATACGATTGAATAACGCGTATTGGCTAGTACCCGATTCCATGAGCGACCACGTAATGGCAAAAATCATTGAAAATAGTCGTGCAGACTTCCAGAACCGATTGAATCGTACGGCTCCTCCAAAAAGGACCCTGTTGAGGTGGGAGAAGACACTATTCACAAAAAGAACTGTAAAATAAACCAAGAATTGGCAGGGCATCTAAGTGGTAAATGGGTCTGAAAGAAAGACAAGAATCAGTTAGTATTTTATTGGAATGACAAGACATTGTGGACATACTGTACGAGTGTACACTATCATGAAACCGAAAGAAACAAGCATTCCATTTTATTTTCAATCTTAGAAAGTCAACGTGGCCTATTTCATTAAAAGTAATGATGTATTTTATTGTAGGAAAGTTAATTTTTATTAAAAAATTAGGTTGTTTAATTCAACCTATAAATGTAATCATCATTATGGGGTTATGTAAATCCAACACTTGTCTCTCTCTGTGTGTGCGGTCGCATACTGGCCTTCTAGGGTTAAACCATTTGCTTCTGTTGGATTGATACCCTTTGGAGCCTACGCAATTACACCTTGCATATCTCAGGACCCAGTAAGTGGAATTTTTGGTTCCTGCTTGGCGTGGACTTACACTAAAGTCTTTACAACCTAAGTGTTGTTAACATCAGATTCCTTTAACAAACGTTGTGAACAAATGTTAAATTGGTTAAGTAAAAACTCCCTTTTCAGGATACCGTCAATAACGCATATAGCTTACATATTATTCTAATTACAATCCAGAATGATTCCATTCACCACGTACTCTATCCCAAAGGAGATTGGCACAGTAACATTATCCCAATTGCAGTAGCAGCGTTTAAATCATGTCAGTCAATTAAATCGGATTAAAATAGCCTCTACAATTAAGAGGTAGAAATTAAATAGATGAAAAATTAAATTTCCTTTTAATCTTCGTCCAAAAGTAATTAAACGAACCATTCTGAACGAACTTATTTGCGAGTAATCAACCTAAATTAAAACCCACGCTTCACTAAGGCTCAGGGGTGAAATTGAAATATATGGTGTCTTCTGGCGTGACTCAGTCGTAAAACCTTGGAATAATGTGCAATATTGCAGGCATGAAATCCCTGTAAAACACCATGTTCATAACTGTACATATATCGTCTTAATTTTTATCAGGTATTAAGGCTATTTCACAGATTGACTGAATTGCTACATTTTAAGTAGTTCCTGTCATTTCATAAAATGACTGGTTTCACACAGTACCTGTGACACACACACAAGGAGGAAACTGTAGACACCACTGTAGATACCCGTTGGGGGAGGGACATTAGGCAGGAGAGAAGGAGTGCTGGAACTCCCGTTTCTCCTGTCACTATCCTCCTTAGCTGCTCTTTTTTTGTGTCTCCTGTACCCTGTGAGCAATCCAGCATGCTCTCAAATACACACACTTCTCCCTTTATTCTTCACTACACATACATCCATTTTACACACTACACAATCTTTTCAAAATAAAAAAAAAAAAAAAAGTTGGCACCGTGATCCTCTGAAACCTTAATTTTGACTCTCTCTTATAAAGGGGACATTTTTGCGGCATCCGCCCTCGGCCCCTCCTTTCTACATAAAAAACACACACACACACACACACACACACACACACACATATATATATAAGATGGGCCGAGTGTGCCTGGCTATGTGCAATGGAGATCACAAGAGAACAACTCGTTTCCCCATCAGGCCAGGTCTAGAGGTGGGGCCGCCACCTTCACCTTTGTGTGAAGAGAGACCGACGAAAAAACTTCTGCCAGGTTACCAGGTGTGTGTATATATATATATATATATATATTATATATATATATATATATTATATATATATATATGGGTCGCGCGTCTTAAGATACCTAAGCGCCACCACAGGCGTAAACCCTTCCTCTATCGCGTGGTTTGGGTTATAATGACCTTACGACACTAGAAGTATGGTTGAAAACCTTATGAAGCGAACTACTTTTTTCACCTCTATCGCCAGCCGAAAGTTCACCCAAAGTTCGGCATAATAAGAAAATCAAAAAATTAAAAAAAAAGATATATAAAATATGAAATATGAAAATCTATTCCAAAAACTCATCAACATCTTCATTAGCATACTTAGAACTCTAATTTAGCCAAAAATGAACGTTCTAGCTCAATTAATAACAGAAATACTATTGCTAGAATATTGATGAACTTTGGGGCGATTTCTGGCGAATTTTAATTTTGGCGCTTAGGTACCGTAAGACGCACGACCCCTCATATATATATATATTATATATATATATATATATATATATATATATATAATCATCGCTGCATTTCATAGTTTACGTGGAAGTATGAAGCGTTAAACATCTTTTTACATAGCTCACCAGTCCACCTATGTGACCATTTCAGGGTACAAGCAGCTCGAAACATTATGGGCAAGCAAATAGGGGATCTCGTATATATATATATTTATATACTTTTATTTGTGTGTGTGTGTGTGTGTGTGTGTGTGTGTGTGTGTGTGTGTAATAAAAGAAATACCCTTGTAAGGCTTAAAGAAGCCCTTTTCCACAATTTTCGATGTTTCTGCTCACACACTGAAGTGTGTCCTTTTCAAATACTTTATAACTTAATTCAATTTTGCGGTCTTCGTTTTCGGCATAAAAGCATGAATAGACGGTTTTTAAGCTGAATTCAGCCTATTGATGGCCTATAAATTCTCTCCTTCAACCTAAAATAAAAATATGATTGTAAATCATAAAATTTATAAATGACTACTCTTTCCGAAGAATATTTTGAGCCCGGGTAGGGAAAAAATATATATATTTTTATGCCGGAAGGAGGGGCCAAGGGCCCTCCGCCCCATAGAAGAAGAAGGAGCCAAAATCAAAGTCCGGGGTTTTTGAGATGCCTGGACTTTCTGCGTTTGAAAGATTGGAGGTCATAGACAGGGGGAAAGATGGATTGAGAAAGAGTGTTCCAGAGTTGACCGGTTGAGTAGATGAAAGATTGAAAATATGAATTAACCCTCGCGTTAAGGATGAGAATGTGTTGAATGTGTCGAAAGTCTGGTGCTGCGTGCTCTCCTTAAAGGAGGAGGCATGCAGTTAGAGAGTTCAGAAGAGCAAAAAAATACACACACACACACACACACACACACACACACACACACACACAGTATTCTTCAATAAAAAAAATTACACCTGAATTTTTTACCCTTTTCTCGTGAATAATTGGGCATTTTTATTTTAAGTCTAAAGTTTTTTATTTACGAATCAATCATGACTTTGATTACATTTTACTAAAAATCATTAATATTTCGATTTCAAGGGATAATGTCGCAGCTGGGAATGGAATACCAGATTCTGGAAAAAGTTTCGTAATTTAGGAAAGTGTAAAATGAATGTCGTTACGCAAACTGGGATTTTAAGGGGTATTTTTAATTCGCCGAAATGGAATGAATCAATTTGAGAATTTCCTCTCTACTTTTTTGGATTCCTACTTTCAGAATTATAATTCTATTAAGAAAATAAGAATGGTAACGACAGTGTGTGTGTGTGGGAAGATACCCCGAATTTCATGTCTTTCGCCAAAAAAAATAGTAGCGAATTACAAAAGAATAGTATTGGAATTGGTTGAGTCTTATTCGACAGGTTGATTAATGAATTGATTCTACATTAAAGTATTCTTATCTCATACAAATATTCAACATTCGAAATAGAATCGAAATTGTTCAACAAATTTGTCTTCAGCGTTTGCAAAGTTCACATACAATATATGAGGCCCTCCTAGGAAGAAGTGGCTAAACGACAAAAGTAAAACAAGCCAGTAAACGCAGTTAAAGTTATACCAAATTTGAAAGTTGTCATAACTTTTAAACTTTTAAAGATATTTCGTGTCGAAATATCCTTAAAAGTTCGAAAGTTATGACAACTTTCAAATTGGTACAATTTTATAAAGTATTTTCTGACGTTTTTTTTACATTTGTCGCTTAGCCACTTCTTCCAAGGAGAGGCCTCACATATATTCAAAACAAATTTAACCCGGATCTCAAATTGTTTACGGATCTAATACTTGGCAGAAATTTTTTTTATCTTGCTCCACGTTTGATTTATAATCCTTAATTAAACGTAGAATTAAATTTCTGAAATGAATTTGCAATATCTCATCGTGCAACACAAATCTTTTCTATCAAATTGAAATTTGAAGTAATCGTGAGAGAGATAACAGGTTCAAACATTATCTTCAACGAGAAGATGGAGAGAGAGAGAGAGAGAGAGAGAGGAGGGGAATAGAGAAAAGGGATGGAAGGGGGTGGGGTAGAAGAGAGGAGGGAAGGGAAAATAAGGGGGGAACAAAAGGGGATGTGCGAGGTAAGAGCAACGTGTTCTCAAGGAGGAGGAGGAGATTGTAGACACCAGTCGATACGGTCAGTACTCCGGGAGGAGGAAGTTAGACAGAAGACAGGGAGTGCTGGAACTCCCGTTTCTCCCGTCACTGTCCCCCTTAGCTGATCTTTTTCCGTGTCTCATCTACCCTGGGAGCAGTCCAGCATGTTCTCAAACACACACCTCTCTCCCTGTTCTTCTTAAAAATAAAGAAAACAATGGCAACAACTTCAAGAGCCTCGGAGTCCCCTGGGGAGGGGACCATAAATATCCCCACTTCTGGCTCTCTCGCTGGGCAGCGAGGCCGGATCTGCTACCGCCCATTCGAGATGTTCTGGGCCTCTGCCTGATTCACTTTTCATAAACTTCTGCAACATTCGTGGCCTTTCCTCAAATTTCAATCTGTTGAACACCACCTCTCCTCCTTTAAACCTCACCTTCTCTTCCTCACTGAAACTCAGGTGTCTGGGACGACTGACAGCAACCCCTTTTCTGTACCCTCTTACTTTCTCTAAAATCAATTTCACGCCAAAGGTGGATGTTGTGTATACGTATGGAATGACCTAACTTGGTTTCTTATTCCCGAACTCGAATCTTCCGAATTCTATACCCTCTGGCTACGACTTACATGCCAATCTCAAACTAAATACATCTGCGCTGTCTGCATTTCTCCTAATTCTACTGACTATCCATAATTCTTTGACTACCTCACTTCCAAAGTGGAATACATTCTTTCCCGCTCTCCCTTTGCTGAAATCAATGTTCACCACCACCTTTGGCTTTCCTCCCATTTCACTGACATCCCTGGTGAACTAGCTTACAACTTTTCTATTCTAAATGACCTAGAGCAGATTGTACAGCACCCTATTCGTATCCCCGATCGCCTTGGAGATAGGCCCAACATTCTAGATTTATTTCTCACCTCTCAATCTTCTTACTCTGTCAAACTTTTTTCTCCAATGGGCTCCTCCGAACACAACCTTATATTTATTTCCTGTCATATCGCTCCAATCCGGCATTTGAATCCTCCCAAGAGGAGACGCCTTTGGCACTTTGGCACTGCTGATTTGGAGGCCCTTAGGCAGTACTACTGTGATTTCCCATGGAATGATTACTGCTTCCGTCGCGGGGTCTTTTCAAGTGAGCTGAGCGCATCACGGAGGTGATTCTCTCATGCATGGAGGCGTACATTCCATATTCTGTTCTTACTACTAATACAAAAAAACCTTGGTTTAACTTTACTTGTGCGAAAGGTGAAACCTTTGCTATTGTGCTAGACATATCAAAAGCTTTTGATAGAGTCTGGCACAAATCTTTAGTCTCCAAACTGCCCTCCGGTTTCTGTCCTTCTACAGTAAACTGTGCCTTTATCTCTAATTCCCTTTCTGGCCGATCTATAGCTGCAGTTTTAAATGGCCGCTGTTCTTTTCCTAAAACTATTAACAGTGGTGTTCCTCAGGGTTCTGTCCTGTCACCCGCTCTTTTCCTCTTATTCATCAATGATCTATTAAGTCGCACTTCCTGTCTTATCCACTCCTATGCCGATGACTCCACTCTTCACTTCTCCACCCACTTCACAAAGCGTCCCTCACAACAGTCGCTCCATACTTCCCGTAGGACGGCTACGGTATACCTGACCTCTGATCTTTCTGCTATCTCTGATTGGGGGCAGAGAAAACTTAGTGGCTTTCAATGCCTCAAAATCTCGGTTTCGCTATCTGTCTACTCGTCACAATCTTCACACGACTATCCCCTTACCTTCAACAACACACAACTCAATCCTTCCTCTTCCCTTAACATTCTTGGCGTTTCCTTTTCTCGTGATCTTTCCTGGAAACATCACATATACTCTCTTTCCAAAACAGCTTTTAAGGGATTAGGTGCGTTGTACCGGCTCCGCAGTTTCTTCACCCCAACTCAGTTGCTGTCTCTGTACAGGGATCTTGTCCACCTCTTTATGAAGTACGCTTCTCATCTCATGTGTGGGGTAGCTCAATCCACACAGCCCTACTTGAGCAGGTGGAATGAAAGGCTCTTCGTCTCATCAATTCTCCGCCTCTTACTCACTCTCTTCAATCCCTCCCTCTCTTCGCCGCAATGTTACCCCCGTCCTTTTTACTATCGCTATTATAACGGACACTGCTCTTCTGAACTCTCTAACCGCGTGCCTCCTCCTTTAAAGAGAGCACGCAGTACCAGACTTTCTACACATTCTCATCCCTTTTGTGTCGAACTCTCTAACGCGAGGGTTAATCAGTATTTTCACTTTTTCTTGTACTCAACCAATTAACTGTGGAACAATCTTCCTCAGTTCATCTTTTCCCCTGTCTATGACCTTCAATCTGTCAAAGGCAGAGTGTCCAGGCATGTCAAAAAACCTTGGACCTTAATTTTGGCTCTCTTCTTCTTCTATTGGCGTTGTGGGGGTAGGGGTGTTTTTGCGGGCATTCGCCCTTGTTCCCTCCTTCCAACATAAAAAAAATGAAGAATGGTAACCGGGGTCAACTGGGTTTGCTCTATTTGTAATATGACTATAGTTAAATGCTTCAATAGCGGATAAGCTTCGCTCACAATTAATAAATAATGATCACTCGCCTCTAGAATATATGCCACCCAGCCCACTTAATTCATTTTCTTTTGTTCCTGCTACCTCTACTGAGGTCCAGAATATTATTGGTAAATTAAAATATACAAAAAATAACATTCATAACATTCCTGTACCTATACTGAAACTTGTTAAAGATAAGATATCTGTAACTTTGGCTAAAATTATCAAAGTATTTCCAAAGGAATATTCCCATCAATGCTAAAAACTGGTTGTATAACACCCCTTTTTAAAGGGGATGATCCTACACTAGCAACAAATTACAGGCCGGTGTGTTCATTATCTGTGTTCAGCAAAGTTTTCGAAAAAATTGTAAAAAGTAGAATGCAGCGATATTTAGAATCCTACAATTTATTATCTCCAAATCAATATGACTTCCGTAATAATAGAACAACGGAAATGGCTATTTTAAATCTTATGGAAAATGTAAATATAGCTAAGGAGAACAAAGAAATAATGATATCAATATTTATGAATTTGAGTAAGGCGTTTGATGTAATAGATCATAATATTCTACTTAATAAATTGTATTGTTACGGCTTTAGAGGGGCAATCAGTGATTGGTTTAAAAGTTATTTGTCCGATAGATATAATTTTGTATCAGTAAATAAGGTTTGCTCCACTAAAGCGCTTGCCAAACATGGTGTGCCACAGGGCTCAGTGCTGGGTCCACTGTTATTTTTATTATATATAAATGACCTTCCATGTTCATCTGATATACTGAACTTCATAATGTTTGCAGATGATACAACTCTCTCTTTTTCTTGCAAAGATACTGGAGTGGATTCCAAAACCTCCACCAAGTGAACCCATTCTGTAGGTATAGGTACACAATCAATCAATAGCGGATAAGCTTCGCTCACAATTAATAAATAATGATCACTCACCTCTAGAATATATGCCACCCAGCCCACTAAATTCATTTTCTTTTGTTCCTGCTACCTCTACTGAGGTCCAGAATACTATTGGTAAACTAAAAAATACAAAAAATAACATTCATAACATTCCTGTACCTATATTGAAACTTGTTAGAAATAAGATATCTGTAACTTTGGCTAAAATTAATTATCAATCAAAGTATTTCCAAAGGAATATTCCCATCAATGCTAAAAACTGGTTGTATAACACCCCTTTTTAAAGGGGGTGATCCTACACTAGCAACAAATTACAGGCCGGTGTGTTCATTATCTGTGTTCAGCAAAGTTTTTGAAAAAATTGTAAAAAGTAGAATGCAGCGATATTTAGAATCCTACAATTTATTATCTCCAAATCAATATGGCTTCCGTAATAATAAAACAACGGAAATGGCTATTTTAAATCTTATGGAAAATGTAAATATAGCTAAGGAGAACAAAGAAATAATGATGTCAATATTTATGGATTTGAGTAAGGCATTTGATGTAATAGACCATAATATTCTACTTAATAAATTATATTGTTACGGCTTTAGAGGAGCAATCAGTGATTGGTTTAAAAGTTATTTGTCTAATAGATATCATTTTGTATCAGTAAGTAAGGTTTGCTCAACTAAAGCGCTTGTCAAACATGGTGTGCCACAGAGCTCAGTTTGGGGTCCACTGTTATTTTTATTATATATAAATGACCTTCCACGTTCATCTGATATACTGAACTTCATAAGGTTTGCGGATGATACAACTGTCTCTTTTTCTTGCAAAGATGTTAATACAGCTAAGAATATATTTCATTCAGAATTCATCAATGTAATGAAATGGTTGACCACCAATAAACTCTTCCTAAATACCAATAAAACAAATGCCATGATTTTTACTAATAAAAGAAATGTATATCTTGATGAACTTAATGTTAATGAAATCGCCATAAAGGAGTGTACTGTAACAAAATTTCTTGGTGTAATGCTAGATAAGAATTTGCGATGGAGTGATCATGTAAATTATATCGCGAAAAAGATTTCAAGGAGCGTTGCTATAATGTTGAAACTTAGAAATGTAGTCCCTAAACAAGTTTTATTGACTCTTTATCATACTCTCGTTCTTCCTTATATAACATATTGTACCCTTGTTTGGGAAAACTTCGCTAACGACGCATTAAATGGTATCTTTGTCATCCAAAAACGAGCAATAAGGTTATTATCTGATGCTGATTTCCTTGATCACTCTAGTGCATTATTTAAAGAGCTAAACCTACTAAAGCTCAACGATATAACCAAACTGGCACATTTTATTTTTATTTACGAGTGTAAGAACAAAATCATTAAGTTGCAATGGGTAAATAGATATTTTGTAACTCATCAAGAAATCCACTCGTATCAAACCAGAAACAGATCAAAGCTCGTTATACCTCAATTTAGATTGTCTTCATCTCAAAAACTACCCATTTTCATTGGAATGAAACTATGGAATGACTTGCATGCCGATATAAAAAATATTGTGAATGTAAATTTGTTTAAAACCAAGTTGAAATCCCGATTAATAATGGCATACTAACAAAAATCTAGGATTAATGTCCACTAATATTGTTTAATATTGTCCATTAATATTGTTTAATATTGTAATACATGTTTTAACTATTAATAATACTTATTAACTTATTAATTAATAATAATAATAAATAAGTAAATAACAACTAGCTGCTTATTTTTAATAAGAGCCCAGTAAAGCCTAAAGTTTAAGGGCCAAATTAAATAAAATAAATAGTCGAACTTCACAATTATTCATGTCATTGTAAATTGAAAAAATGTATTTATTTTATTATTATTAATAAAGGTTATTCTATCTATCTATCTAGCTATCTATGCTTCTCTTAATCGGCGGGAAAGGTTATTGGGCAGGGAGTGCCAGAACCGTAGAATTTGGGAAGAGAGGTAGTGGGAAACTAAGTAGGTTTAATAATATAATCACTGCCCAACAAAAAAAACATTCTTGCTGCTGATTTAATTCTAAGACCTGTTTCTGGATAATATTGATGTGCTGATTTAAAAAATCACCTTAGATTTTGTCCATCACATCAGGTTTTCGTGCAATGTGCAATGCAATATGCCTATTTTGGGTGATCCATGAAGGGCACTTATCAAAATTGATGATTTTTGAGACCTGTTAACAGTTGTTTTGCTGTAAAAATTTTATCTGTGGAATACGCAAATCTGTGCATTAAATCTAAAGGTCATGTACAACAAACTTGGGCTTATGAAGCAGTTTGTAAAAGCTTTGAATAAAGAAGGTGATTGCTTTAATTACATATGTGCAGCCTTTCCAGGTCTGGATCTTTTCCGTTTGACTGCCGCCATTGAAACATAATTAAACTCCAGCCTTCTTTAGTTAGCTTTATAAGGCTAACTAACAAAAATATTACGACCTAACCTAACCAATCGTCAAGGTCGTACAGTTGACCTAACGATTGGTTAGGTTAGGTCGTGATATTTTCGTTAGTTAGCCTTATAAGGCTAAGTAAAGAAGGCTGGGGGCACTCACCTCTTATGTTTCAATGGCGGCAGTCAAACGGAAAAGATCCCCAGGTCTTAGTGATGAGAAGCTTAAAGCTGGTATATTCGATGGTCCCCAGATAAGAAAACTGATGAAAGATCCGCAGTTCAGTAACTCAATGACCGAAACGGAGGCAAGAGCTTGGAATGCTTTTGTGGCAGTAGTTAAGAACTTCCTAGGAAACAAAAAGTCTGAAAATTATAAAGATCTTGTAAAGGATTTACTTGTAAACTTTCAGCAGTTGGGCTGAACATGAGCATTAAAGTTCACTATCTCAACAGTCATCTGGATAAATTTCCAGAAAATCTTGGTGATGTTAGTGAAGATCAAGGTGAAAGGTTCCACCAAGATATCAAAGTGATGGAAGAACGATACCAAGGAAGATGGGATACCCATATGATGGCTGACTACTGCTGGAGCCTGCAAAGAGATTATCTTGACATCTCTCATTCTAGGAAGTCCTATAAGAGAAAATTTATCAGCACTGAACAGTAAGAAAACAAGAAAAAGACAATGTTAAGAAAACTGGTCCCGTGCTTGCTTTAATATGGATTCATTTTTTGCTTATTTAAACACTTTTAATCACTTTATGTGTCAATATTACCATTGTATATTAAAGTTCACTCCCTGCACAATTGTTTACTTTTCCATGCTGATTCTGAGTATGTAAAAACTTATTTTTTGAAAAGAAAAAAAATTGGGCATAACCCTGCCAAAAGGCGATATCTCCAAAATATCCGTATTTGATTGCTCGAAAACCTGACGTGATAGGCAAAAACTAAGGTGATTTTTTAAATCAGCACACCAAAGTTACCTAAAAACAGGTGTTAGAATTAAATCAGCAAAATTAGTGTTGGGCAGTGAATTAGATGCTCATGGAAAATGCCATAGTAGAAAATTTTTATTAATGAAACGACACCAACCAACCAACTAAGCCGAGGTTTTAGGTTTTTATAACGATACCAAGTGGTTGATGTGCGATCGGCACAACTATGTTATTGGTTAGTTTATACAGCGGTGCTATCTCGTGTACGATCTCTGTGGTGTGTACATGGTGTAATTGTAGAGTTATCTTATATAGTCTTCACTTTCTCATAAAATTTCCTTGGTTATTTTTCCAGGGTCAAGGTATTTTCTTCAACCTTTTTCCGTACCAGCCTCTGGCGGAGAGGGGGGCGGAGAGGGGGGCGGAGAAGGGGAAGAGAGCCTAATGCTGGTTCTAGGAGATTTCACTCTCCCGGTAAATTCACTCCCAGTAAATTCACTCCCTATGCCAATTTATTAAGAGATATACACTTTTTTAGTTTTTCATATAAAGGTTTTAATGGTTTAAGCCTCAAAGCTACAACCTTTTCTTTCGTTTTATTAATCTATAATCACCATTAAAATGAAACCAACCTAACCTAACCTAACCTGACGCAAACCTAACCTGACTTTACCTAATCTAATCTAATCTACTTAACCTAACCTAACCTAATATTTTTAAAATTTAAACTACCTAAATTTAAAATTACCTGGAAGTGAAATTACCGGGAGTCAATTTTCTGGAGTGAATTCACCGGCAGTGAAATTACCGGTCACCCTTTATGCTTTTCTACTACTGCTAGAATAGTTAGAAAACTAACTAGTTTAATAACAGGAACCTCCCTGAGTGGACCGAAAGGGCTTTGAGGCTCTCTCTCTCTCTCTCTCTCTCTCTCTCTCTCTCTCTCTCTCTCTCTCTCTCTCTCTCTCTCTCTCTCTCTCTCTTCAATAGAAAGAAATTACCCCCATCGTGTTCACACGAGTTTCAGAGTCTGCATTTGGCGCTCACAAAAGGTTAGCAATTAAAGATGAAAATTCGTGTGTGTATATATATATATATATATATATATATATATTATTTATGTTGGAAAAATCTTATTCTGGCAAGCACTGAAACCGGAATAGGAAACAGCGCCCAATTCAACATCCGACTCTTATAATATAGCCAACTATATATATATATATATATATATGTTACGCTTTGTAGAAAAGACGAAACAATGGGGCCGAGGTGGGGTAGCGGGAAGAAGTTGGGTGTCTGTGATCACTGAAAATTATTGGATTTTAGTGTAGCGTGAATAAATTGGTTATTAAATTAAATTTGTTACTCCTAAATTAACTTCTTTTTTTTTCAATTAAAACTTCGAAATTTCTGCTTCCTTATTTTGGACTCAAAAAGTTTAAATTTATTCAGTTTATACGACTTAAATGGTGTTAATGAGGCGGGCGGGCGAGCGAGCGAGCGAGCCCGCGCGCGTGCACGCACACACACACACACACACACATTATATATATATATATATAGTAGAAAAAAGGAAGGAATTTTTCTCTCCTTGTAATTTACTTTACAACCTAATCAAATTTTAAAATTTAATTTTTAATTTTTCTTTATATTAAAAAAACACTTTTTATCGTATTTGCCTATCATTTTATTACATTTTATGCATTTTTAAAGCATTTTTACTCAACCTCATTTCCACTTGATACTCATTTTTTTTGTATTACAATCCATATGCTGAAGATAAAGCCTGTTAAACTATATATCGGGTGGCCACAAAAACTTTACTTAATTGAAAGTTTAATAACTGCAACAATTCAAAACTTATGCGATTGAGATTTTGCACACATTAACAGATGCATATAATCTATAATTGCTGGAATTTTCAAATATGTAGGTTCTATAGTTTTGTTACAGTGAACAATTTAAAAGCATATGTCTAAAAATAGCATGCCTGGTGTGCATCTGACACGTACGTGCGCTAGCGTGGGCTAAACCTAATGTAGCGTAGTATGACACGCGCGCTGGCGTAGGCTAAACCTAATGTGAATTTGCTTTCTTTTTTTTTCCGCTAAAACCCCGCCAGCATGACGTTAAGTAAAAGTGATAAAGCCATCATAGAAGCATGTGTCAAGAAAAACGTTGGAATGGAAATAGGATTGTCCGAGAATTCCCCGCAAAGAACTGGACTCGTCAAAGTGTTTATAACTTAATAAGAAAGATAAAGGATACTGGATCAACAGCTAGAAAACCCGGCAGCGGCAGGCCCAAAAGTGTTTCAACAGAAGAAAATAAGGCTGCCGTGGAGGAACTGATTCAATCCCAGGAGAATACACCAGGAACTCATCGCTACCAGAGACAGATTGCGTACGACCTTGGGATTTCTCGCTCCTCTGTACAAGGGATTGTAAAACGTTTGAAATTGAAGGCCTACAAGAGAATTCGAGTTTCTCGGCGTGATCAGAATGTAAGACAGCGTAGAAAGACCCGCTGTAAATCCCTATATGAACGCTACTCAGCTGAAGACGTGCAAAAAGTTGTGTTTACAGACGAAAAGGATTTCACGTTGGAGGTGGCCAAAAACAGGCAAAATGACAGGGTTTATGGTTCAAGGAAAAAGGACATTCCTCCCTCCAGGCTTTATCATGAACCTCACGATTCAGCAGAAAAGTAATGGTATCGGCGGGAATTTCATGGAAGGGGAAAACACGAATTCATTTTATTGCCACAAACGAAACTAAGGTTACTCTGAGCGCTACATCAACCTGTTAGATAATGGGTTACTTCCTGATTGTCGTCAGCTGTATCCTGAAGAGGCCTACATTTTCCAGCAAGATGGGGCACCCGCCCATACAAGCCGAGCGACCCAAAATCATCTAGAGCAAGAGACCCCTAATTTCATCAAAAGGATGAATGCCGCCTCAGTCTCCCGACTGTAATCGATGGACTATTCAGTATGGGATTCCCTCATGGTGAAGGTTTACGGCAGCCAGAAAGACAAATTCACCGAAGATGAACTTAAGGAGAAAATCAGTAGAGCATGGGAGGATATCACCTCAGATGAGGTTCGAAAGTGCATCTCCTCGTGGGAAGAAGCGATTGAGGGCAGTTTACCAACAGGGAGGTGGTCACATTGACCATTTGTTTAAGTAAATTTTGTTAAGTTCAAATTCATTTTCTTCGGCATGCTATTTTTAGACATATGCATTTAAATTGTTCACTGTAACAAAACTATAGAACCTACATATTTGAAAATTCCAGCAATTATAGATTATAACCATCTGTTAATGTGTGCCAAAGCTCAATCGCATAAGTTTTGAATTGTTGCAGTTATTAAACTTTGAATTAAGTAAAGTTTTTTTGTGGCCACCCGATATATACAGTGGTGTAGTGCTGTGGGAACGCGTGGGAACGGCGTTCCCTTACTTTTTTTAGTAGACGGAACGGCGTTCCCTCACTATTTCAAATAAATCCAAACTTACAAATCTCTAACGTCATGAAATTTTAATTCCCACCCCTAGAAGAAATATGAGAAAGAATCATTAACTGTTTCATTTCTTTTAGCTTCGACTGAGGCAATGCTAGCCTATAAAGATCTGGTAAAACAGTCACCACGGCGTACCTGTTGTTAACTTTTTTTTAGTTAATCATTCCAGTTGTTAGCTATTTTTATTGATCGTACTGGATGGCGTATATCTAATGACACTGGAAATACTGCATCTTCAACCTTGGAATATATCCTAATATCCAGTGCATATGACCTCAAAATATCCCTGAAATTGGTCAGATTTCAAAAGATTTCCCGGGGGGCTTACAGTACCCCCGGACCCCCAGCTGTATGGGCTCGCCGCGCTCGCCATTGTCCCCCCCGCATCTGAGTAACACTTTCAAAATGCGTTCCCTCACTTCTTTATTTAGCACTACACCACTGTGTGTGTGTGTGTGTGTATATATATATATATATATATATATATATATATATGTAAAGAGAGAGAGAGTGAGTTACAAGGAGTTACAAGGACAAGAGGAAGCCTCAAAGACCTTTCGGTCTAAAGTGGGGGGGGGGGGAATTAAGTGTAGGAGGATGCGTTAAAACAGACTCCCTTAGGGTTATATCATAATACTATTTTCTTAAATTCTATTATATGTGATGACAGCCTTAAACCGTGAGTGTATTCAGAACTTTGTCCAGCCTCTTTTCAAACATGTTTACACTTTGGCCTTGAAACAACCTCCGAGGGAAGTTGGTTCCAGATATTAACTATTTTATAGGAGAAAGAATTACCACAGATGGAGGTACTAAATGTTTTAAGTTCCAATTTAAAACCATTATTTCTTGTTGGATTGGTATAAAATGAGAATAATTTCCTGTGGTCTACCCTGTCTATTCCATTGAGCATCTTGAAAACTTGAATAAGTAGACCGCGCAACCTTCTGGTTCTGGTCTCTTGGATAAACAGATTTAAGCGTTCTAATCTTCGCTGGTAGTTTTGCAGTCTTACTGAAAGGATCATTTTTGTGACCCTTGCTTGTACCCTTTCCAAATCCTTCCTAAGGGACGGAGACCCGCACACAATACTTGAGTTGAGGTCTAACTAGTGAATTATAAAGGGACATTACAATTTCCTCGTTTCTAAATTGGAACTCTCTTTTAATATAACCTAGTATTTTTAAGACACTATTTTCGATTTCAGCACAGTGCTTTGACGGTTTGAAATCATTACTAATATAAACTCCTAAGTCTTTCTCTAGATCACTCTCAATCAAGTTCCTCCCCAAGAGAGAGTAATCGGTCTTCGGGTTCTCGTAACCTATGTGCATTCATTACCCTACATCTGTTCAAGTTGAATGGCCTCTGACAAATCCCAGACCATTCGCCCAACCTATCAAAAGCATTTTAAAACGTTCTTACGTCATCCTCATTACCTAAACTATTTCCTAATGTGATACAGTATGCAAATTTAGAAATTGTACTTAGGAGCCCAACGTCAATATTGTTAATAAAGATGATAAAAAGTAAAGGACCCAGAACGGAAACCTGCGGAACCCCGCTGGTGACGAGGAACCACTCCGAAGCCACTTCATTTATTTACAGCCCGGATGTTCAGGCAAAAGGCCATAAATGCCTTTTTTCGCCTATTTTGGCTCTTTACAGGAAAAAGTATTTTTTTCGTCATAAAGTGCCTAATTTGCCTTTTTTCCATTATTTTCTAGTATTATTCCATTAGAGTCTCAAAATAGGCCTATCAGTTTGTTATATATATATATATATATATATATATCTCACACCAGTGGCGGCTCGTGGTCTGAGAGGGTGGGGAGGCCCACCAATAATTATTGCTATGTTTTATTACATAGTGCGAGGATAGTTATATATGGCATATACCCATAAATAAATTACTTAAATTAAGATGGCTTAATCTGTACAAAATTATTATAAATTAACTAAACAACATGGAGTAAAGTTATTAAAATATCAGAAAATAAAACGAAAAATCATCAATTGGTTTTACTTACGTCTTCTACTTGAAAAGAAGATCAATTCTCCTTTCTTTTCCAGCAGCAAACCTATTTAGGATGTTTTCATACCAGCAAGGTTGATTCGATAGCTTTTGCATTGTACTCATTTTTCGATCTCTTCGCTTGTTCATTTAGCTGTTCAAAAATACTGAACGCCTGTTGATAACTGTTTAACACAAATATCACTTTGAATGTGCTCTTTCGAAGTGGAATGTCTCTCCAAGCTCCTTGCCAAGTTCTTCCAATCACGAAACCCTTCGTCACTCCATACATTTTTTTTCACACCAACTAAAAGACAAGACCAGCAAAACAAACCGTTTTTTTGCAAACTTCCACACAGCCACTTATATCTGTCATACCAATTAGATTTAAAACTTCTGTTTTTGCTCTTATTTATTTGAACACAAGATATGTTTGGAGTTGATCTACCTTTATTTAAAATGTATCTTTTATTTTCTTCGCTTCT
Source organism: Bathynomus jamesi (assembly GCA_023014485.1). Taxonomy (NCBI): domain Eukaryota; kingdom Metazoa; phylum Arthropoda; class Malacostraca; order Isopoda; family Cirolanidae; genus Bathynomus; species Bathynomus jamesi. The sequence goes on along the minus strand of JAJOZX010003311.1, from coordinate 463,617 downwards.
TCTAACGAAAGAAATGTCCAATAGTGAAACGATTATGTCAGTAACTTCTTCCATTTTGAAGGGTTAAGTTCACACAAAGAATATAAACTCCGATATATTGCCTTCAAAAACTTACAAATAACATAACACTACCATAACGTAGCCTTTAAAAATGTACAAATAAGTTAACACTGACATACCTACGTTGGGTACACTAAACACATAAATAACACTAAATTCACTTATAAAGAGTTGAATGACAACGTAACAGGTTCGTGTAAACAAAATATAACTAAATAAAAATTCAATTTCACGTGGTATTTATCAATAATTTTGACTCCGAAGATCTGGTTGCTAGGCAACAGCTATTTAACTCCGCCCACTGGCTAGCCATGATAAAGCTCGCGGAGGATTTGTGATTTTGGGCCTCCATTTCACGAATTCATGCCTTTTGACAGGGCAGAATATAAGCGTGGCATCAGTACGTTGCCATGACAACCAAGAAGCTGAAGGGAGGCTTTCCTGAATACTTCTTCCTTTCGATTTCTCGTGCTGAATTTGACCATTATAGCTAAAGGTTATAGTTATTCAAGGGGGGAGGGTGATTCCATTGCTAATTAAAATTTTTAACTTAAATTATATTAAAAATTTTTAATTTTGCAATTTCTGAAAAAAATATTTACAGCCTGTTGAAACCGAGGAGGAACAGCCTCCCATGCCTCCCCTGTAAAGCCGCCACTGACACACACACACACCTCGTTAACCTCGTTGCTGTTCCATGCGTTGGTCTCTTCACACGAAGGTCAAGCTGATGGCCCCGCCTCTTGGTCTGGCTTGGTGCAGGAGCGAGTTGCTTTCTTGCACTCTCCACCGCGCATAGACAGGTACACCCGGCTCATCTGGTACCGTCCTGAGCTAGGAATCGTCTTCTCTTGAAGACTTCAACTTTGACCCCTGTAACATTTCTGAGGTCCTTTGGAAGCTGGTTGAAAAGTCTTGGCCCCAGACAACCAAGCTATTTTCCTTCAGTATTGAGGAGGTTCCTTGTCGGGCCTTTAATTTGGGAACACTACACATCCTGCCTTTCCTATTTTCCAGTGTTGTTTGAATGGTAATTGGGTTTAGTTTGAGGTTTGGTACCAGTTTTTCGATCATTTTCCATATGTAGATTATGGTGTATCTCTCTTTGCTTCTTTCCAGGAGTACAGATTTAGTTTACATAATCTTTCCCAGTAGTTGAGCTCTTTGCAGCCATCAATCTTGGCTGTGCAATGTCTCTGAGTTTCTTCTAGTTTATTAGTTTCTTCCTTTTTATATGGGGACGTCAAAACTGAGCAGTATTCAAGTTTTGGTATAATCAGTGTTTTTAGCAGGTGAATCATTACTGTCCTGTTCCTCTTTTGAACATTTTTAGTACCTGTCCCGCGACTCTTTTTGCTTTATTTATCGCTATCTGATTTTGTGTTTCGAACTTCGCATCATCGGTCATTATTACTCCCAGATCGATCGCTTTCATGCTTCTCTGAATTTCCTGTCTATCTGGAGCATAATATGCAGTCTGTTTAAGTTCTTCTTTTCTACCATATCTCAAGAGTTGAAATTTCTCGGCGTTGAATGACATGTTGTTGTCTTCTGACCATTTGTATATTTTGTTCGTGTCCCTCTGCAAGGCCTCCACTTCATTTGCATCGCTGATTTTTCTGCTGATCTTTGTATCGTCCGCAAAAGATGTTAGTATATTGTTGCTGTTTACTCCGCTGTCTATGTCTGTTAGCATGATAATGAACAAGAATGGGGCCAGTACTGTACCTTGTGGTACTGATCTGCGTACTTCCGATTCTGATGATGATATACCTTGAATTTTGACGACCTGTAGACGTTCTCCGAAGAAGTTCTAGATCCATTTTCCCACTTTGCCCGTTATTCCCATATATTTAATTTTATGTGCTATTATACCGTGATCACATTTGTGGAAAGCTTTAGCAAAATCCGTGTATATGACATCGTAGTTCTCATTGCCTTCCAGTGCATCTAGGATATTGTTGTAGACATAATATATTATATATATATATTTATATAATATATGTACAGTATATATATATATATATATATATATATATATATATATATATATATATAGTAAGGATGGGGCTAAGGGCGAGCGCCCGCAAAAGTGACCCTTCCACATAAGACAGGGAGAGCCAAAAACAAGGACTTCAAGGCTCAATGATGCTATTTTTCTTTTTTTAATAGAAAGTTTAAAAAGGTTATGTAGTGTGTAAGATGCATGTATGTGTAGTAAGGAACAGGGGGAAAAGTGTGTGCTTGAGAGCATACTGGACTGTTCACAGGGTAGATGAGACACGGAAAAAGATCAGCAAAGGAGGACAGTGACAGGAGAAATGGGAGTTCCAGCACTTCCTGTCTCTTGCCTAATATCCACCACGGAGTACTTCCCTTGTAGATTGGTGTCTACAATACTGTACATATTATACCGTATAATATATGAGATTGAACTCAGAATGGTCCCCTGAGGTTTTTTGATGATATACACAAACCGTGCATGGAACAAGGAACTCTTCTGGGAAAATTAAATCCACTATAGTACGAATAAGTAATGGTAAATGGCAAACACTACAGATTTTTCATTATGTTAGCCTGACGTGAGCAACGGGTCACTCGCAAAGAGGCCCCAAAAATATAGTTTACCTCACCAGCTATCTGCAAAGCAGACAGGATCCAGCTTTGGGACAGGATAGCTGGTGAGGGAAGCTATAGTTTTGGGGCCTCTTTGAGAGTGACCCGTTGCCCACGTCGGGCTAACATCATGAAAAAGGAAAAAGTATAGTGTTTGGCATTTACTATTACTTATTTGGACTATAGTGGATTTAATTTTCCCAGAAGAGTTCCTTGGTTCCTTGTTCCGTGCACGGTGTGTGTGTACCATATATATGGAAAGAAGGACCAACACAACAGCAAACATTTTCGTCTATTTTTGTACTCGAGACGTTTCGACAAATCTTTTGCCATCATCAGTGAATTATAAACCTTAAAACTGTTTTAGTTTTCGATTGTCGAAACGTCTGAAATACAAACATAAACGGAAATGTTTGCTGTTGTGTTGGTCCTTCTTCTCATCTGTAAGCTCCGTTTCCATAAGGAGAAGTCAATAGCTTTGATATATACTGTGTGTGTGTGTATATATATAATATATATCTATATATATATATATAAACAAACTGAGAATGCATGACAGTATTATTTTACATTAAACATTTTTTGAAATTTAAATCCTTGTCATTATTGTATAACGAACATTTAATACCCTCTATTTTGTTCACTATAATGACGTTGTTATATATATATATATATATATATAATATATATATATAATATATATATATTATATATATATACACGTATTATTTATACGTGTATAATGGTATTATTCTATATTAAACTTTATTTCTGGAAATTAAATCACTGTTATTATTGTAACTAATATTTGCATTACCTATTGTATTATTTAGTAAGGTTGTTGTAATATGTATTACGCGTATATAAAAGGTATTACTCTAGATTAAGCGTGTTTTGAAAGCAAATTTATAAATGCCTTTTTTAGGGGAAGTTTTACTGCCTATTTTGAATGTTTATTTTGACTATTTTCCCGCCTTTTTTAACGGCTTTTAGTGCCTAAACATCTGGGCTCTAAAATTTAGCACTCTCTGCTTGCTATCTCATAACTAGTCTTCAATCCAGTTGGAAACGAGTCCGGTAATTCCTATTCCCTTAAGCTTTAATCATCAATAAAAGAGAGAGAGAGAGAGAGAGAGAGAGAGAGAGAGAGAGAGAGAGAGAGAGAGAGAGAGAGGAGAGAATAAAATGGAAACCTTATTTTTAATTCAAGAAGTTGAGAAAACACTTTGAAACAAGTTTTCCAGTTCATTATAATTTAAAAGAAAGCTTTTCAATTCTTAAACTTATCGTGAAAAATTAACAAATTTTACTCCCGCAAAAGTCGTTATTTTAAGTCAAAAGTTTGTTTTAAACAAACAAATTTTATTTTTCAAGAACGTCGTAGCCCAAAAAAAAAAAAAAAAAAAAAGAAAGGAAAAGACCCTTCATTGTTAATTTAAACTTGTAACGTTTATCTTTGAAGGTCGTTGTGAAATCTTTTCCAAATCTCTTTTGCTCATTAATTACAAAAGGATTCTAATCCAAATTTATGGTAATTGCAATTCATTTTATCACTGACAAATTTTGAATTGGCTAAAAATTTTTTGTTACAAAAATTTTTTAATAGACTGCGATTACGTTTTGTTTGCTTATGTGTAAATGTACAGTATATGCCTCTCTCACGTTACGTTACCTGTATGTCTTTGCCTGCGTGTTTATCTATCTGCGTGTCTACCTGTATCTCTGTCTATCCGTCTGCGTGTTTACCTGTATATCTGTCTATCCCTCTGCGTGTCTACCTGTATATCTGTCTATCCCTCTGCGTGTCTACCTGTATATCTGTCTATCCCTCTGCGTGTCTACCTGTATATCTGTCTGCGCGTCTGTATCTATCAACGGTATTTCTACATTTTTTTAAAATATAGAAATATATTTTTTAATATCTGAAACGAAAAAAATCAAAACGTTCCCTTGTGAAAAAGGTTTTTTTTTAGAATAAAAAGCTAATTTTGAAGTAGGAATTCTATCCGAGAAAAATTCATTGAAGAAATTGATGTTTTCATCGCGATCATTATCTGAACGAAGTAATAAATAAGCATTTTAAAATTATTTCGAAGTGGCACCTCACCTGACCTTTAATTATCACTACATGAGTGACTGGCAGGCAACCTGTCTTCTCAGTGTCTAAAGAAGTCTCCATCCAGTTTTAGCACAGAAGTACAGTTTGGCGTAATAAACAAATGAAGAAATAAATTATACAAAATGGTAAATGCCATTACCTTCATTTTAGCCCTGTGGTAACAAAGGGGAAACACCTGGGCCGAGGATCTGTGTATGGCTCAGTTCTTAAACTCTTGAGAAAAGGCAGGTCTCAAGCCTAGATTCAGATTGTTGAGACGCTTCTCCAGCATTTGTCGATGTAAGCTCGGTAAGGTCAGCCAGGTCGCCTTCTGTGTTAGAATGAAATGATCTACATAACCATACAACCATTTGCTTATCCCTCGACTACAATCGGAACGAGAAAAACCTGGAATTGGAATGCAATATTCCGAAATGCAAAGTCAACCAGTTTGGTAGAAATAAGGAAAACTTTAGTTATGAGATGCAAAGAAACTGGTTAGAGGATGTTAGACAGGAAAAAGATCTTGGCATTGTAGTTAGTAGTGATCTAAAATTTTCTAAGCAGTGCCGAGAGTCTAGAAATAAGGCAAATAAAATGCTAGGTATTATTAAGAGGAATGTTAGTTACAAGAATAAGGAAGTCATCTATAAATTATATAATTCTTATGTTAGGCCTCACTTAGAATACTGCATTCAAGCTTGGTCCCCTCACCTTAGACATGATATTGATATGCTTGAAGGTGTGCAACGTAAGGCAATCAAGCTTATCCCTAACCTAAGAAGATTGGAATACAGAGAGAGATTAAAGGAACTGGGTATATTTAGTTTTGAGAGACGTTGTTTGAGGGGAGATATGATACAGATGTTCAAAATGTTTTTAGATTTGGATAATTTAGATGTAACTAACTTTTTCTTATTAGAGGCTGATGGGAAAACACGAAGGCATATAGAAAAATTAGAAAACAGACTTATAGATTGGATCTACGAAAATACTTTTTTAGTCTTAGAGTAGTAGATTTTTGGATTGACTTGCCAGTGTGATAAATACAAGTAGTAGCTCATTAGTTAATTTTAAGAAAAATTTTTGGACGCTTTCATGAATGAAAGAGAATTTGTAGATTGTAAATAGTGTATATTCTTAGTTTAAGTTAGGCTACTTCGGTAGCTTTGTAAATAGTTGTAGGTTAGCTGACTTGAGACTGACATTTTGTACAATTTTATTATAAAATATAGCTCATGATTTGAATAACCTCGATAGGCCCTAGTGGCTTCAGGTTTTCTAAATGAAATGTAATTTAATTCCAAATTCTTCAAAAAATCGCTTAAATCCAAAATGGCACCACAGTTATTTACTAATTGAAAAAAAGGATCTAAGTTTACACGAAATAATACAGAAACTATGAAATATTTCAACTAATTCTTAGCTTCCTCGCAACGAAGGTGCCACGAGTGCTTCCTAGGGGTGCCCCGAAACTTCATGAAGATAAACAAAAATAATTAATTAAAAACTTACTGAACACATGAAAATTAATAATAAAAACAAAAACATTCCCGACTTATCAGGAAACAAATAGGCTCAGTTTGAAGTTACGTGGTGTTCGAGGGGGGGGTTACGGGGGTGGAACTGGATGTCGAATAGTGGAAGACGAAAATCCTCTGGGGTGCCTCGAAAGAACAGATGGCATCAGGGTGCCTTGAACCAGAAATTATTTCGAACCAGTGTTTTAACTCAATATAACCAAAATAGTGTCACTCTGACAACTCCACCAATTCGATAGTCATTTCCAACAAAATGACGTCATACGTTTGTTGGTCCTGAGAAACCTCAACTAACACAAAACTCCCTATAATTGACCACACTTACGCAACCCACAATTCACCTACAATAATAATGATGATAATAATATAATAATAATAATAATAATAATAACAGCAAACCTATATCAGTTACTGGCAAAGCCTTTTACTCTAGAGTCTAGAGGATTACATCCGCATGTCGGTGACATGTTACGAATTTGGGAATAAATTATGTATGAGGAGTGCCGATCACCGAGACGAAGGCATCAAGAGTGCCATAATAATAATTAGTAATGAGCCGAAAGTGCAAGCACCGCATTAATTATGGAAATATCCTGCTTATACACACTATCACAGACAGACAAACAGACAGACAAAACAGACAGACAAACAGATAAACAAACAGACAGAGAGAGAGAGAAACCCTATTTCCAAATGAATATTGTCCAAAATCTATGTTCTTCACAGATTTGACACAAGAGAAAAACCCCAAAATTTTCTATATTTTGATATAAACTTGGCGGCAAAATTGCTTCAATTACGGTTTCAATTTTTTGTCTTTTTAATTCTAAAAATAAATACATTGATACAGGGTGATTCTTCATTTTTGCCACACTTTAAAAACTTAATTCGAAATCAATGTATTATCTTACGTTTATGATTTGTGGCACAATTATTTTGGAAGGATGGCACTTTTTACGAGTATATAGGCACAGGACATGATCGAGGTATTGTCCCCTTTGCAAAATCACGTGACAATTCTATAATTTCTTTTCACGGTCTCCGGCGTTTTGGGACAAATGGAACCGTTTTCAGGTTCAACCGTTGTTTTGGAGGCTTACAATGTCCTAGAATTTTCCTTGAAATTTCTGTCCTATATATTTTTTAATAAGAAGAAATCACAATGATTGAAGTCAGGTGAGAGTGGAGGTCACAGAAAATCACAGTCGTGAAGGTGGGGAATAATTTAGACAAGACTCTTGGGCCAAAAGTATAATACAAAAAGTCCAAAGCGACATTTGGTGCGTATGAGGTTTTGCTCCCTCCTGCTGGAACCAAACTTTATCCAAATCAGTGTCTTAGCTCATAAGGAACAGGGTAACCTTTTCATGGAGAATGCCGAGGTTAACATCTAGATCCAGTGTTGTATCAGTAAGATGAAGCTCGCACGAGGAAGGCCATGATAAGAAACTACGCTGCCCAGACTCATCACGTGATTTCGCAAAGGAGAGGACACTCTGAGCATGTTCTGTGTTTGCATAAAAAATATCACCATTCCACAATAATGGTGCCAAGTTTCATGAACGCAATCTTATACAATGATTTGAATTACATATATATATATATATATACTTGATTGAAGGGTTTGTTCTTGGGGAACCGTAACTCAGTAAGGAATAAGAGGACGAGGAGATGGTACATGTTTATTTACAGACGTTTCGGAAATATATAAACGTATAATATTAATAGTATATTTACAGTATATATTAGGTATATTATTAAGGAAATTTTTAGTTAAAAATTATAGTAGATGTTTTGGGAAGGAGTTATTAATGTTGAAATTATGAATGAATTCTATCTCGTTGTGAAAAGATAAGTACGAAATCCACCGCGCCTATCAACTTTGCTCTTCGTACTTATCTTTCCACAACGAAATACAATTCATTCATAATTTCAACATTAACAACTCCTTCCCAAAACATCTACTATAATTTTTAACTAGAAATTTTCTTAATAATATTTATCAACCCCCCCCCCCCCCTTAAAGTTCCCACCGTTAAAAAGACGTACAATACTTTTCCTTTCCTATTAGACCATATCAGTCATAAAATACTTTCAGAATTCCGCCTCCTACTCGCCCCCCTTTACCCCAAAATTAACTTTCAAATCGTTTTCACCAACAATAATAGCATCATGTCATACCTCAACCACAAAGAAAAATCACCTCAGCACCTTGCCTCGTCCACTATCTACGTTTTCAATTGTGTTCGCTGCAAAGCGAACTATATTGGCAGCACCATTCGCCAATATCAAACGAGAGTGGACGAGCATCGCGGTATTTCTACCAGAACACGCAACCTTTAAATAAACCTCCCAAATCAACAATAAGGAATCACTGCCACCTTCATAACCACCCACTGCTTCCCTCCAACTTCAAAATTATCAACTCAACTAACCAACTAACGGACCTCCATATTCTCGAATCCCTACTGTATATATATAGCCTCAGTATTAAACCAACCCTCAACGACTATAGTTCCGCCTTTAACTCCTTTCGCACCGGTGCCTCTATTGACGTACAAACTAAACAACTGCGCTGTGCATTCCTACAGTAAACCAGACAGTGAGAAAAATAGATGTAAAAATTGGACGTACTGCGTACGTCCTCGAGCTCTTGAATGGGGACGTACCGCGTACGTCCTCGGCGCGAAAGGGTTAACTTAAACATAGCCCGATAAATTCTCATACCTTACCACTGGAAAAGAAATCTACCATCACTCCGCTTGGCTCTCCAACGTTTCTAATATTTCCCACATCCATTCATTCCCAACCTTTGGTTCAATAATTCATTACCCCCATCATCATTTCAATTTTGTTCACCTTTTAACTTTTTGGATCTTGTGGGTTATAAACCCATCATTTACTTCATTTTTCATATAATACAATAGAAACCTAACCTAATATTATATTATACTAGTACAGTTCCCGCCGCTTCGCTGACGGTTAGACAGGTTAAACTACAAAAAAAGAACCCAGCCGTGAAAATTTTGAGCTTCACATTGTGTCAACATTTCTGAATCTGGTATCTCCCAAAACCTCCTCACCCCCATTCATACAACTTGGGGGCTAACCACCTCCCCCACTACCCCCACCCTTCCCCCATTGCTAAACTACAGAAAAGAACACAGTCATGAAAATCTTGAGCTTCACATTGCCGCCGTAATACAATTTCTAAATTTTTTTTACAATTTCTGTATTTTTTCTCACAATTTCTGAAAGTGTGACGGACGGACAGACAGACAGACGGACAGCTCTCTTATTATAATATATAGAATAGATATAGATTATATAATATAATATTCATTGAATAAAAGTCGATGTTTTATTCAAAGATGTTCGTTTTATTGAGTAAAATCTGCTTGTGAAGGATTTGCAAAAATGATGGGCTTATAACCCACAAGACCCAACTTTTTTTTGGCATTTTGACTATTGCTTCACCTTCCTATATTTTTGTTATTTTTTTTATTTTTAAATACCTAATATATCCCTAATAAATATTTTTAGCACTGATGATGGAAATTGAAATTTCCGAAACGTTTGTAAATAAACATGTACCATCTCCTTCCCATCTGATTCCTTACTCTATATTATATATATTCTCTACTTTACCAGGACAAATCAAGAGGAGGGGCAACAACCTTGACCTTTGTGGAATGAGGAATCATTGCACGGAACATTTGAAAGGGTGAAAAGTGTATATATAACCTTTGGTTTGCTTCCGCCCGAATTGTTCATTCTGACGAAGGTCAAGCTTTTCACTCCACCTTAGACCTACAGTTTAACGTTGAATCCGAACCACGTCCCACCACCAGCCTAGCGTCTACCAACCACTTTCTTTATTGTGTGGAAGGATGAACAGCTGGGCTTTGCTACGCGCCGGCTGCCGTCACCAGTCTCGATCCTGGGGCCGATGGATTCGTAGTCAGCGACACTAATTACTACACCACCGAGGCGCATATATACAGTGTGTCCGTAAAGTCATGGTGGGATTTTAAATAGCTATATTATTGCAACGAAACATGATAATGAGATGAAACAATGCCAAATTTAAGAACAACTCTCAAAGTTGTATCTTGAAGTTAGTCTAGGCTAAGCTTACCTTTATCTCGTAGTTAGTCTAGGTTGTCCACATGCGTATGTTGAACATGAGCGTAATAGCCCGAAAGTTAATGTGTGGTGTGTTCTAGCACGAGATCGAGTGATTGGCCATTTTTCTTCGCGGAACCCACTGTGACGTCACACAACTACCTCGCTATGTTGGAACATTTTGCAGTACCCCAATTTATTGACAATAATGTCATCTTTCAGCAAGATGGTGCTCCTCCGCACTATGCCAACGTGTTCGAGAATTCCTTAATGAAAAATTTCCACAGAGATGGATAGGAAGAGGAGGATGGAAGCCATGGCCTCCACGCTCTCCGGACCTGACACCTTTGGACTTTTATTTGTGGGGTTACGTCAAGCAAAGCGTATACAGTGTACCCATTAGGGATATTCATCACTCGCACGAGCGAATCACGGAAGCTATCGCATCCGTCACTCCTGATGTTCTTGGGCGTGTGTGGCTGGAATTGAATCCCGCCTAGATGTCTGCAGGGCTACCAGAGGAGCCCATATCGAACTACGTTAAATAAAGTTATTCTTTTAGAGTTGTTCTTCAATTTGCCTTTTTTTCATCTCACTATCATGTTTCGTTGCAATAATATAGCTATTTAAAATCCCACCATGACTTTACGGACACACTGTGTGTATATATAAATTATATATATATATATATATATATATATATATATATCAGTGGCGACTGGCGTATAGGAGCGATGGAGCGGTCGCTCCCCCTTGCTTGAAACGATAAATATTAATTTAACAGATAAAAAATATTAATTTTAAGATATTAAAATAAATATTCTTGAAATATATTTCAAAAATTCATGTGGCATATCATGATTCACGAGGCATTTTGAGTAAGCCTTCATACAGTACATAATATTCTAAACTTATAGCATAGATAGCTTCAAACAGCGTACCGCTGTTTGAATACAAAATAATATTGCAGCCGAATGGAGCGATAGATTTTTCGCTCAAGTAAATATAAATTATATTTTACGGTTGTAATGAAAATATAAGTACAATCGCGAATTTTTTTTATAATAACAACTTTATTTTTACTAATAGTTACTTCAGTAATAATGATATGAACCATTTATATGTATTTTATTGAAATTATTACTTATTTGTAATTAACTAGAATTGTACGTCTGGCATAGCCGCATATGTTAATACAAGTACTCTTGTGAGCGGCAATTGGATTCGCGCTAGCCTATTGTGAGTCCGTGTTGTCGTACAATTTTATGAAATCGCATTCCCATACATTTATACCACGAGTCGCCACTGATATATATATATATATGAGGCACTTTAATTTTTAATGCAATTTCCCTGAATTTGACTCGGTGCCTTTGGATGTGTGAGTGAGTGAGTGACTGGATGAAATCCCTCTTTGGATGTTGGGTCAAATTCCCTTTGACCCCAAGAGGTTAGGTTTGGATGTGAAGCTCAAAACTGTGATGGATGCGTTCTTTTGTAAATTTATTGACTGATTGGCTTTTCTGCCTTTCACAAAAGGTTTTAAAATTTCACAGAATTGTGGAAGTGCTTTTATAGTTTAATAATAATTAATAATGTCTAAAGTGTAATTAACAATTGGCGACTCGAACCCTCATTATTATCTGCAATTCTAATAACAGACGTTTCGGATTACCTGAAGATCGGGACCCCCAGCTTTAGTTAGCTTTATAAGGCTAACTAACGAAAATATCACGACTTAACCTAACCAATCGTCAAGGGCGTACAGTTGACCTAACGACTGGTTAGGTTAAGTCGTGATATTTTCGTTAGTTAGCCTTATAAGTCTACTAAAGAAGGCTGGGGGCCCTGATCTTCAGGTGATCCGACGTTTCAATAACGTCTCTAAATTAAACCTATCTATATTAGTTACTCATTAAAAAGAAAATGTCGGAATTCTATAAATTTGAAATATTCAGAAAATGAATTCAGAATTTTAATATATTTATAATAATAATATAATAATAATAATAATTAAAAAGAATTCAACAATTAAAATTTTTCGACTTCACATTCAAAGTTAATGGGTCGGAAATTTGTGAAGTTGCAAATCTAAGTGAAACGTGAACTTAAGTTGTTTGAAGCTTTGAAGATTTACAAAACTTTAAAAAAGTTTGAATAAATTCTTAATAAACTTTCATTTTAACAAAATGAAAGTCATTAAAACGAAAAAAAGCTTTGGAAGACTTAGATATTGCGTTAAAATGAACTTACTGGCAACTTTATTTGTCATAAACTGCCGTAACTCGGTTGTAAACAATAAGTAAATTTCACTGCAATTTCCCTTGAGAGGAAATAATGACGACAGTGTGTTTATACACACACGAACTTATAAAGCAAAATTACAGCCTATTTTACTCTTGTAGGACTTATTAAGAATGAAATGAACGAGAAACATGAAGGCAACAATGAAAAATGGACCAGAAAGAATGAACCTAAACTCAAAATTGCGAAAAGAAAATTACGCAGAAACGAAATAATTTATTTTTAGGATTAATTTCCGAAATGTTTTTGTAAACTGAAGCAAATTTGAGAGAAATTCTAGTTAAATTTAAGTCAAAATTACTATAATTTAATGATTGGTTTTTGTTTAACCTCCTTCGCAACATCTAAGGTCATATGAGGGAGGGGACCTACAGCTTTACGCGGGATCCGAACCACGGGTCGCTACATAGTATGAACGCAGCGGACGGTCTCCCATCCAACTACTATCCGACCCAATGTCGCTTAACTTCGCTGATGAACGGGAAACGGTATTACGACAATGGCTATGACGTAGCACTCAAACTTGATTACGAAGAAAGATGGGATGAACACACACACACACACACAATGTGAGCATCTCAGCTTAAGTGAGGTACTAACTTTATTAAATCAATGTATCTAAAAAACAAATTAACCCAATCTAATTTAAGCTAACTTAACTTTAGTGCTATCGAACTGAGAAAGGCGTGATAAGTGTTTAGGACAAGATTGAGGGGTCGAAGGGTGATTTTTGTTAAGTCGATAAGAGTGAGGTATTCGCTAATCTAACCTAACTTAGCGTAACCTATTTAATCAGGACAGACATATCAATTTTCAATAATAAAAATATTTGATTTCTTAATGTTCTGATGTACCAATAGTGTTATCTCAAAAAATATTACCCTCACTTAATCTGTTATCACACACTCAGCCACGCTTGTGCCCAGCTGCCTAAGCGCTCGCTCGCGCGCGCAGGCACGCACGCACGCACGCAGGCTATCGTATAAAGTGACATCTTGAAATGTAGAAAGCGACATTTAACGCACATTCCTGTCATGGTGAGCTATGTGTGTGGGTCATACAGGTTTTTGTGGTGTCATAAGGTAGTCTTAACACACACACACACACACACACACACACACACACACACACACACACAGGTAAATACTGTACAGGGTGTTTATAAAGTCCCTATCTATTTCAGTGTAAACATAGCAAAAAGGGTAAAATTCAATAACAATATAATAGAAGGCATACATTTAATGAATACTTAAGCATATGATTCTACATGAGCACCATCAGTATCTCTACAGAGTTCGAATCTGTCAGCAGCATTGCGGAACACATTTTGGAGCATGACAGGGGTTATTTTTGTAATTGCTGTTACGATACGAGCACGTAAATGTCTCAGCTTCATTCAGATGGCATTTTAAACACCGTCATCTTTCAATAAGATGGGGCACCTTGTTATTACGCAAACATTGTTCGGGAGTACCTAAATGAACGATTTCCAAATCGGTGGATCGGACGTGGAGGCAACAGGCACTGGGCGGCTCGATCTCCTGACCTAACACCCTTGGATTTCTTTACATTATTATTACTAGCACCGAGAGCCGTACCAAGGCAGGGGCGAAAGGTGCGGCCACTCAGGGCGCCGACGTGATGGGGGGGGGGAGCCAAATTGTTGGTCTTAGAGCTGCCACGTAGATTGAAATTTGAATTTGTAATTATATCTGAAATTTCCGTGGCGGTCTCAATATATCCTCATGTGCAATTGATCAGCGTTTTCAGTCCAGAGTTCAAGCGTCGTGTCCGCTTCAAAGAGAATGGAAATGGGCCCTTTAAATAATATAATTAATGCATATAATGTCTTTTGCGTAAATTTTCCCACGCTTGCCGAGGTCAACAGTCTCCCTATTTACGATACAAGACTTAGGTACATGTATAGTTGTATACTTTAGCGTCGGAAATTATTTATACGTTTAATATCAACAAATAATACGTAAGCCTCAATATAACTATTAAAAGTATTAAAACTATATTACAACTGATGAATGAGCCATGTTGACGACGTAGTTTCTTCTTTGCCCGGTTAGGTTAACTGTACGTCAACGACGATTGGCTGAGTGTCGTGATATTTTCGTTAGTTTTAACGAAAATATCACGACTTAACCTAACCCATCGTCAAGGGCGTACAGTTGACCTAACCGGGCAAAAAAGCTACGTCGTCAACATGGTACATCACGTGCCTTATTTCCCAGCTATATTCACAAATTCTTGTGGAGAAAAATATAAAACTAACTTATTTGCGGATTTGATTATACCCATTAATGACATTTATCAGTTGTAATATCGTTTTAATACTTTTAATAATTATAATAAATTTATAATTTCCGACGCTAAAACGTATAAATAATTTCTGACACTAAAGTATACCCAAGACTTATTCATGTATTATAACATTTTGCAGCCAAAAAAATTTGATTATTATTTTGAATATTGTATTGAATAACATTTATTATTAATTATTATTAATTATTATTAATTATTAATTATTATTATTAAAATAAATACAGCTTTACAATTTTTGTTTTAACAAATAATTGCGAAATTGGACTATATTTTATTTAACTTGGCCCTTAAGCTTTAGGCTTTACTGGGCTCTTAATTAAAAATAAAACAGGTAGTTATTAATAATAACACATAATTCATGAATAAGAATTACTAATTTGAGTATGTCTTGATCTTAAGTTATTATTATAGATATAAAACAAATACAAAGTCATAAAACAAAGTCATTTGTCATAAAACATATACAAAGAAGATATGATACCAATACTATACAAAAAAAATTAATATTAGTCATAAGAAAGGAACAGTAACGAGTAATGTAAATTTAATCCAAAATTTTTGTTAGTATTCCATTATTAATTGGGATTTCAAATTGGTTTTAAACGAATTTAAATCCACAATATTTTTTATATCAGCATTTAAATCATTCCAGTTTCAATCCAATGAAAATGGGTAGTTTTTGAGATGAAGACGATCTAAATTGAGGTATAACAAGCTTTGATCTATTTCTGGTTTAATACGAGTGGATTTGTTGATGAGTTACAAAATATCTGCTTACCCATTGTAAGTTAATGATTTTGTTCTTACACTCGTAAATAAAAATAAAATGTACCAGTTTGATTATATCATTGAGCTTTAGTAGATTTAGCTCTTTAAATAATGCATTAGAGTGATCAAGGAAAACAATAACCTTATTGCTCTCTTTTGGATGACAAAGATACTGTTCAAAGCGTTGTTAGTGGCGTTTCCCCAAACTCAAACGTTATATAAGGAAGAACAAGAGTATGATAGAGAGTTAATAAAACCGGTTTAGGGACTACATTTCTAAGTTTAAACACTAAACATGACTAAGGTAGAGTGAAAAGTTTGACCTTCGTCAGAATGAACAATTCGGGCGATAGCTAACCAAAGGTATTAGAGCAACACTCCTTGAAATCTTTTTCGCGATATAATTTACATGATCACTCCATTGCAAATTCTTATCTAGCATTACACCAAGAAATTTCGTTACAGTACACTACTTCAGAGCGATTTCATCAACATTAAGTTCATCAAGATACACATTTCTTTTATTAGTAAAAATCGTAAAATTTGGTTTACTGTTATTTAGGAAGAGTTATTGGTGGTCAACCATTTCATTACACTGATGAATTCTGAATGAAATAACGGGCTATTTAAAATGATTCACCTGATTTCAAATGAGAATATTTTTTAATGTGACAAATACAGAATGATTTGTGATACATCAACCAAAAGAAAAACTGTCCAAATTTTGTCTCTCACCTCATAAATGCTCTATGTGACTTCCCCTAGTTACATGAGCAACGTCGACACGATAGTCGAATTCCTCCCATACTCGCTCCAGCATGTCCGTTGTCACTGACTCTACGGCAGTAACAATGCGAGTTCGGAGCTCATCCAAAGATGTGGGCAACGACCAGAGCTGGGCACTTCCGCAAACACTTCCGCAAACCGCAAATTCCGCAATTGCGGAAGTATGTTTTTCGTTTGAGGATTTGCGTTTGCGGCAAAGTCATCGCAAATTAGTGAATTTGCGTTGCGGAACTAAGACCGCAAACGCAAATCTTTCCGCAAATTTCCCACGTGGCCACTGGCCAAGCCCGCTAGTGCTGTGACGCCTCGTCGTTCATGAAGGGGAACATGGACTTATTAAAACTGGATTTGGCTCAGTTACTGGAGGAGGACGACTGAACTTGTTGACAAAGCCAGAGGCGTAAACTTGTAGAGGCTAGAGGGGTTGAGTTGTACAGTGCGTTCAAGTTGTGTACAGTCACAGTGTTAACTTAATTTAACTTGTGTAATGTGTGTACAGTTACTACAGTTACAGTACAGTCTTCTCTAACGTGTCTAAGTCTCAAAATTTATGAAATTCAAATGATTAAATTTATTATTTAATTTATTTACTATCAGGAGGTTTTTGTTCAATATAATATATCAATATATGTAGTATTTTTATTTCTTCTACAATAGTGATTTATTGTAATAAATTATTTAGCCTTGTTTTTAATAAAAACAAGGCTAAAACATTAAACATTAAAAAGATATAAAAACTTTTTATACCTCTTTAATGTTTTGGATACTTTTTATAGTTAAAATTGCGATTGCGGAAGTGTTTGCGGAAGTGCCCAGCACTGTAAAAATTGGAAATATGGTTTGCGTTTGCGGATTTGCGTTTGCGGCACCAAAAATGGCAAGCAGTTTGCGGATTTGCGGTTGCGGAAGGTAAGGTTTGAGTTTGCGGATTTGCGATTGCGGAAGTGATTTTGAGTTTGCGGTGCCCAGCTCTGGCAACGACGGATGCTCTGAGCACCCGGTGGATCTGTTCTGTAACGTCGACGAAACTCACGCTGCACTGTGACTACCGATTTACAGCTCGAAAACTGCGACACACAAAACGCCTTCTGCTGTGCGGACGCCATTTTCACACTGACTTTGTTGCTAGGCTAGGCCACGGCGTGACTTTGGAGCCCTCTCGCGGTGATCTTGTAAAACTCGAAGATTTCCTCTTTCATGTGGTGTATGCCCAGTTGATGCACGGTTGATAGGTACGGAAGTATTCTCAGTTGAAATCGGATGAATCATTTTGAATAGCCCTGTAACGTATATTCTTAGCTGAATTTAACATCTTTGCATGAAAGACTCAGCCGTATCATCCGCAAATATTATGAAGTTAAGTATATCAGATGAGCTTAGGAGGTCATTTATATAAAAATTTTTACAATTATATACAATTAATTATGAATTATGTATTGTTTATGTATTGAATAATTATGTATTTCTATCATAATCAATTTGTATACAGTATGTCCCGAATTTAATGGGATGAGGGACGCATAAGGAGTGCCTCGCACAGGGCACCATCGCAGGTTGGTACGGCCCTGCCAGTACCATCGGAAATCGAGTCCTCGCCCTCAGTATCTTCGCTTCCTTTATTTGGAAACGGTGTTACCCAATGGGACCCGGGTGATGATCAAATTCGACCAATTTATATCGAATTAATTAAACTGTCTGCCACGCCATCTGTTGTTGCAAATTAGGGACATTAATTTGACTTTGTTATCAAAAGAATCTCTTTTGAAAAACACGAATGAATAAAATTACCGAATTGATTGTTGCTTTCTGAAACTAATTTCTAAAACTAATAAAAACCAATTATTTGAAACGGGATTTCAAAAAATTGCTAATATAATACTTCCCTTTGATGTAATTAACTTTCTTTCAAAGCTTTAAAATCATTTCAACTGAAGTAAACAACGTACTATAGTTCAAAGGACTAACTCGAATTGAAACACACACACACACATATATATATACACGTGTGTGTGTGTGTGTGTGTGTGTGTGTGTGTGCATAAACGTGATACCGAATTTTTAGATCCAAGTATCTAAAAAAAAATAAATGGCCTTAGCTTAATTTAACCCCTTAACGACGGGTGGCATGCCTGTCATATGAGCACTGAAAGCCTCACGCCAATTGACATCGAGCCGAGAAGGGCGTGATAAGTGTTTCGGACGCAGTTAAGGACTCGAATGGTGGTTCTTTGAAGTGCATAAATAGTGAGGTACTGGCTAACTGATGGGAGATAGTTATCTGCGTTCAGATTATGTAGCGACCCGTGGTTCGGATCCCACGTAAAGCTGTAGGTCCCCTTCGTCATATGATCTTCGATGTTGCGAAGGAGGTTACATATTCTTGGTGTTTCCTTTTCGCTTGATCTTTTCTGGAAAGATCAAACGGACTTTCTTTTTAAAACAACTTCTAAGAGATTAGGTGTGCGGGAGCGGGTTAAGGTTTAGTGGGGCCCTAGGGCCAGGTAAGCATTCGGGGCCCCTCATTATTTGGGGCCCCCTCATACTCTACAAAATCATGAAATTCATAAACAAAATTACATCATTTTTATTATCCTATATTCACAAAAATACTTGATCTAGCACAGAAAATAATAATATCTGATCATACAATATTAACAATATTAATTTTAACAATGTTAACTGTTAAAATGCACAAAAGAAACGTAAAAATTAATTCTCGTAACTCATTTAATATCCCTTCTGCGTACCTACTACGGTTCATAAAAAAATATACCTCAAATAATTTCATTTATTTGAGTTATACCTTCAATGTCAAGTTGGTTCATAGTTTCGTTTTCTTTTGCTAACAAACCTAATGATAAAATAAAAGATAAAAGATAAAAACAGGTTTTTTACTTGGGTGGTCGGCGGGCCACTGTATGGTCAGAGCCTTTATCTTCTCGTGTGTGGGATGTCTCAACTCTCTCAGCTATACTTGAGCAGATGGAATCAAAGGCTTTTCGTCTCATCAATTCCCCGCTTTTTACTGACTGTCTTCAATCCCTCTCTTTTCGCCACAATGTTGCCTCACTCTCTCTTTACTATTGCTTTTATAATGGACACTGCTCTTCTGAACACACTAATCTCATGCCTCCTCCTTTAAGGAGAGCTTGCAGCACCAGATTTTTTACACATTCTCATCCTTTTTCTGTTCAACTCACTAATGCAAGGGTTAATCAGTATTTTCAATCTTTCATCTACTCAACCTTGGTCAGCTGTGGAACATCCTTCCTTAATCCACCTTTCCCTAGATCAGAGCTTTCCAAACTGTGTGTCGCGACACATTAGTGTCGCCAATACCTCCCAGGTGTATCGCCAAATTTAGTTAATTATTTTCAAATTTTTTGTATTTTGAAAATTTTGATTTTTGTATCAACAAAATCGGCTACAAGATAAACCACCTACTGAAAAATTATCTGATATTTGATAAAAATTAATTAGTGTGTCGCCAACGTGAAAAGTTTGGAAAGCTCTGCCCTAGATCTATGACCTTCGATTTTTCAAATGTAGTGTTCAGGCATCTCGAAGACTTTGGACCTTGATTTCAGCTCTCTTCTGCTTCTTCTATGAGGGGGAGGGCTTTTCAGTGGCGTTCAACCATGGCCTTCCCTTCCTGCATAAAAAAATAGTATTCTGCCTTATTTTTTGCCATTTTTTCTCGAAATTAATAAATAAGTTTCCCCTCTGAATTTAAAATATTAATAGGAAATAGTAATTTTACTTTAAAATATTTTTTTATTTTTCATTACTTTTATAAAATAATTTATATTGTTTCTATAATCTGCCATTTTCTCTATATTTTTAGAAAACTTTATATGAAAACCAGTCAATAATCAAGCACGTGTAAAAATAAATTAACTTAAATTTTGCAATCTCCCTTTGGGGAGTAAAAAAAAAAAAAAATAAAAAAAATAATGGTGTCAATAATCCAGCAGGGTTGAAGCACCTTAAACAGAAAAAAAAAAAACAAAGGGTTGAAGCACCTTAAACAGAAAAAAACAAAAACTCAATTTATGCTTAAAATTGGGCATACTACTACATACTACAGTAATTTTTATCTAAATTTAAAATTTAATCAACACTGAAATTATTAATCTGGATTTCAATTTTGAGCTCGACTGAAAACTAATATCTAACGTTAAATTTCTCTCTTTCAGAACTTGATTTGCAGTGGAGAGAAATTTCCCCAAGATTTGAAACCAAATTGTGAAAATATTTCATTTTCTTCAAGTGAACCATATTCAAAAGACTAATTTTGAACATAAGTGAGTTAATGTGATATTATATGATCGAATTTTAACTTCTTAACTTCTTAACTTCTTAATAGGTTACAGTTAATGAGTGAAAGTCAGTCATTTTACGTCATATGAAATTCACGTAATGAGAAATTACTCATTTCGAGTAATTTCTGTGACCGTTAATCACTTCGTGAAGGTTAGGTCTGACCATTTAGGTCGAGTCAGTCGCGTTGGGTCGGGTCGGTAATGCATAATTACGTGAAATGATGGTTTCACACACATTGACTGTAATATACACATGTGTGTGTGTGTGTGCTCTAGTATTTTATTAACGTGTTCAGTAACAGTACTGTGAACTTGACGAATCATTCCGAACTTATTAGAATTAAATCAGTTTTAAGTGTACTGTGAAAGAAGTACATTAAAAAAGTACAATTTGTGCAAATGCCAAATGACAATTTACAATTTAATTTAGGGGCAATTCATAAAATTCAAAAGGTAGTTACAGATTAAAGTCTTTTAGTATTTAAGACATACTTACAATGAGTTCAAATGACGACAATTTAACGTCAGTCGTCAATAATGACGACAATGACAAGAACGCATCTTCGTGGGACTGTTATGGATCGGGGAACTTGAGTGACTTCTGTTTCGATTTCGATGTTCCAACGTTTCGTCACTCACTGTCGATCACTGTCGTGTACTGGGTGGCGTACGTTCTCGTTTTTGTCATGGGTGTCCTGGGAAACGGCTTGTCGTCGTAGCCGTTGTCTTTAAAGAACCTCGAATGAGGACGGTAACAAACATCTTCATCGCGAATCTTGCTGTGGCCGATCTGTTGGTTAACGTTCTCTGCATTCCATTCACCCTCATCGGACACACCTTTAACGGTAAGTCAATGTATGAAATACTGAATTGTGTGGGTTCATACCTACCCGATTGTCAGATTTAGTAAAGGTCCCCATGCTAGATGCGCTAGGTTAATTTAATAAAGTTAAGTTAAATTAGGTTAACTTTAGATTTTGGGTTATGTCGTTCGTGACCACGTCACAACACCGCCTCCCATTAGATCAGCGAGGTTAAGCGGTGTTGAATTTGTTCAATAGTTGACCGTGTTCCGCATTTAGATGATGTATCGACCCGCAGGTGGTTTGAATTCCACGTAAAGCTGTATGTCCCTTGGGTCACACGACCTTTTTAGAAAAGTGTTACGATTGAGGATAAACAACGTCAAACATTATTAACTTTGCATCGCCATTTTTAAAGTGACTAAACTCCCTCCGTCTCATCATGCTATTAATATTTCAACTTTTTTTAAAGTCTTGTCAGCTACTGTGTTAGTCTTTATCTCTCAGGACAGAGTTTGATAACATCCAGGCTGTTTGTCACTTATTCCTCTATTATAAGTGAAGCCATAGTACTTCACTAATTAATTAACATAGGCCCGGCTATGTTTTTAAACTCTCTGCTACCGTAACCTTGGTACAGATAGTAAACGTAACCTGAACAATATTTTCTTACCTTCTGTAACTAAATATTCCCTAGAAAAACTGGAAATTCCCTATTTTGAGAAAAATTCTCTAATTATTATTAAAATGATATTTAAAACCACCAAATTAATTGTTTTATACCGTTGAATACCCTGATAATGCGGGATTATGTTCCGAGAGACTCCCGCGATATCGCGGTCCGCGTTATCTATTGTTAAAGATTATGTGGAAAAAATAGGTTATGTGACTATTACCTAAAATATTATAGTAATATACTGTAATATAAACATAGTGACGGTGTTTCTAACGCTCGGCTCAAGTTTGTCCGTGCAGTTGCTGCACGCCTGGCTTGAATTTTGCCTGTTCAGTTTAAAACTACCGCGTTATTCGCGTCTTCGTCACGTGATTGAAAATAATTGTCCTACATTTTTTTTTTTACCGTATTATCGTCGTACCGCATTATCAACGTATTCTAGTGTATATATAAAATAGTTAGTTTAATTTTAAGTATATTTACCAATAATATATATCAATTTTTATTGGTAGATTTTGAAGTAATTTATAGATCAGTGGTCGGCAACATTTTTGCTATTGAATGCCACTTAGCAATATTCAAAACTTTAAGGAGTTCCATAGTGCTACCATTGTTTTTTAAAATGTAGGTTACAGTATTATAATTGTATTGTGTGTGTAGTATGATTACTTTAGAGTTTATTTTTATAATAATAGTACTACTATCTTTATAATAATAGTACTGTAATAAAGTAGCCGTAAATTATACACTACTACAATTTTTTACTTTTAACCATTATCAAAAACATTTTAAATGTCATTAGTGGTAATCATTACATCAAAAGTCGTTGGAAAATGTTTTTACAAAATTATTTCAAATTTCAACAATTTCTAATGTCATTTCCAAAACTGATTCCAACATTAGTAATGTCCAAAATTGTTTCCAACATAAGTCCCCATCAAAGTAATTTCAATATAAATTGTCAACGTAAATCAGTTAAAAATATAAATAACTCTTTACTGGTTTTCAAGAAGGAAACTAAAGGTTATTTGCAATTAATGACTTCCTTCCCCTTCCATTCTTGATGCCAGTTGTGTCAGGTCTGGTTGATATTTGGTGATCTGGAGATGAAGACAGGCTTCAGAATTTTCAACTGTCAACCGATTACAAAAAGGATTGAGTGTATTTTCATTAGGGAAAAACTTGTTTACACTAGTACTTAGCTGGTTCTAAAATTAGAGAAAAGAGAGAGTGCAACGTTCTTCAGTGTCGAGAATTTTGATGGAAGTTGAGGCCAAGTACGTTAACAAATATACAAGTAGTGGTTTTCATTTTTTGAAATTTGGTCCCCTATAGCAGAAAATTTATCTACCCACAAGTCGGAGCTCTGAAAATCAAATAACTCCACTTCCAAAGACTCAATTCCGAGAAACCGGAAGTACTCCAGCTCAAGATTATTTTCAGTTGCTTTCTCCGGATTCAAAATATATTTAAACGTGGGACCGTGGGTTTGAAGGTTTTGAAATCGTCGCGCAAAAACTCTTCCTTCGAGACAGAAATATACTGGCGTAAATGTTGTCCTAAGACTGAGTTTTATATCAAATGCAGCCTGAATGTGGTGCACGATAAATACAATAGAGATGAGTTTTTTCTTTCCGTTTTTGTAATAAATATACTTTTTTGTATTAGTTTTTTGTGAATTAGGGTGCCACACAAAATTTCTTCGCGTGCCACCCTGTGGCACGCGTGCCTTGGGTTGCCAACCCCCGTTATAGATTATAAGCTTGTTTCCACCTTTTCCTTTTATGCTTATGGCCGAGTCATAAAGGCCGGAAAAGTTTGAAAGTAATTACTGCGTTTTTCATCTCTCGTAAATGTGCGTTTTTTACATAAAAACACGATTTATGTTACACTTCCACATTTATTGAAACTCATTACTTAGATTAACAACACTGTAATAAGATTAATTAAAGATTGTCTATGGGTCACCAGCATAGGCGTATGAGGCTGGGGGTCTGGCAGCCCGCCCCAGGACTAGGGAATTGAGCATTTTCAGGGCAAATATTGAAATTTTCAGGGCAGATTTTTCCTGACATTCCTTTTTGTTTTTGTTTTTTTACTCGTTGAGGTGAATGAATTACTTGCTACTATACTTGTAGTTAATAATTAAAAGTAATTTGAGGATTTACTGAATTCTATATCAACTGCAATGCCGTAGTTTTGCTTCTCATTTAGAAATGTTGTAGCAAAATTTTCTCATTTTTGTAAATTGTAATGTTTTTTATATTATATAAAAAAGGCTTTAATATACGTTAATCATACTCTAACTTTTGCGTTATTTTATGCTACACACAGTGCTTATGCGAAAATCGGGGGCACCCTGAAAATTTCAGGGCAAATTTTTTTTCACCCTCCCAGTAAAGTGCCATCTCATACGCCTATGGTCACCAGTTTGACCTTTCGATCAAATACTGTCATTAATAACAAATGTGATTAATAAGCTTCGCTAGTGCTTCATTTTAATTAGTAACATAAAAGAATAATTATTTGCAGTGATTAACAATTAGATAATTCCTATCGAAACGTGCAAATATTACAATTATTGAATATTGAAAATGAAACAGTCATTACATGGAGGAAAAAATATGTTGATTCAATGGTATTAAAATGCAATAATTACGATGATAAAATACGACACGGAATAATAAGGGTATGTGAGGTATTATTTTTACCCCAAAAAATGCGTGTCTGATACACTGTATTGAAAACGTTCTAGAGAGCCTATTTGGTTAGGATAAGATATTACGTTAATATTGTAGGCTGTATAACAAGGAGCTTAATACGGCACTGTAAACAGTAGACCGAGTGAGTTTGGCGTACGCATATGGTTATAGACAGAGTTTATATGAAAGGTGTATATATAGGCTACAGGGCGCGCGAGTCCATAAGCAAAGCCTATAAACTAATTTTTAATAAATAATTTTTTAATTATTAAATATTTTCGAGCAAATGGTAAACGTTTCGTAACTATGCTAAGCATTTTACAAAATATAAAGACGAATATAAATTGATATACTTCTCTGTACGAATCCTTATGAGCGCCATTGTACCTGGATAAAATTGTTTGATGAATAATAATGAAGGTCACTTAGAATAATTTATTTCAATCTAGAGGAGAATATGACCCGAAATTTATACATAGTTTTGGTGATAAGTTGTCGCCGTTAAGTACGCTGTCGCTTTCTTAGCGGTAATTAAATCATATTCAATTGATTTTAAGCTAATTTACTTATCATTAATTTCTTATTTTGTACGACACATAACTCTAATAATTAATCGATCAATTACTTTTAATCGCGCTTCGGCACTACCGGGAAAAATGTCCTTTTAATAAGCCTTGAACCCCCTCCCTCTCGAAATCCTGGATCCGTCACTGATATATATATAAAACTGCTTCTGTGCTGACACCCTACCTGGCAAACTCTTTCGTCTTTGTCCGATTGTTTTGATTTCTTACCTTGCTAAAGTTCTTTTTAATCTATCCTTAATAGGAAGATTCTTAAACACCTTCTCACAATCTTCTTTCAGATCGCCAGTATGGGTTCCCAAGGGACACCCTAGTGGCGATCTTCTTGTATATCTCTGATTCTTGGTCATCCTCATTTCGCGATTTTGGCGAAACCTTTGCTATTCCGCTAGACATATCGAAAGCTTTTGATAGAGTGTGGCACAAATCTTTAATCGCCAAACTATCCTCCTTCGGTTTCTATCCTAACCGTGCCTTCATCTCTGATTTCCTTTGTAGCAGAGCTATAGCTAGCAGGTGTAGCTAGCAGATCTATAGCTGTGGCCGCTGTCCTTCTCCTAAAGCTATTAACAGTTGTGTTCCTCGGGGTTCTGTCCGGTCACCCACTCTTTTCCTTTTATTTCTCAATGATCTATTAAGTCACACTTCCTGTACTATCCACTCCTATGCCAATGATTCCACTCCATTTCTCCACCCGCTTCACAAAGCGTCCCTCACAACAGTCACTCCATGATTCCCGTAGGACGGCTATGGTACCCCTGACCTCTCATCTTTCTGCCATCTCTGATTAGGACAGAGAAAACCTTGTGGCTTTCAATGCCTCAAAAACTCAGTTCCTCCATCTGTCTACTCGTCACAATCTTCCACACGACTACTCCCTTACCTTCAACAACACCCAACTCAATCCTTCCTCTTCTCTTAACATTCTTGGCGTTTCCTTTTCTCGTGATCTTTCCTGGAAAGATCACATATACTCTCTTTCTAAAACAGCTTCTAAGAGGTTAGGTGTGCTGTACAGCCTCCGCGGTTTCTTCACCCTCACTCAATTGGCAAGTCACTCGCAGTCTCTGAACAGGAGTCTTGTCCGCCCCTGTATGGAGTACGCTTCTCATGTGTTGGGTGGCTCAAACCACGTAGCCCTATTTGACCGGGTGGAATCAAAGGCTTTTCGTCTCATTAATTCCCCGCCTCTTACTGACTCTCTTTAATCCCTCTCTCTTCGCTGCAGTGTTGCCTCACTCCCTCTTTACTGTCGCTATTATAACGGACACTGCTTTTCTGACCTCTCTAACTGCATGCTTCCTCCTTTAAGGAGAGACATTACCAGACTTTCGACACATTCTCACTCTTTTTCTGTTCAACTCTCTAACGCAAAGGTTAATCGGTATTTTCACACTCAACCGGTGAACTCTGAAACAATCTTCCTCAATCCATCTTTCCTCCTGTCTATGACCTCCAATCTTTCAAACGCAGAATGTCCAGGCATCTTGAAAGCCTTGAACCTTGATTTTAGTCTCTTCTCTGGGAGGGTTTTTTTGCGGGCATTCGCCTTTGGCCCCTCCTCCTTGCATAAAAAAAATATATATAATAATGGTGCGGTTGTGTAACTTCCTTCGTTACATATAAAACCTTTGCTTCCGCCCGAATTGTTCATTCTGACGAAGGTCAAGCTTGTTGCTTTACCTTAGATCTACAGCTTAACGTTGAATCCGAACCACAGCCCACCACGAGGATCAGGAATTACAAAGTCCTTGCCCGTCTTAACTATTAGGCCACCGAGGGTACCCATTTATCTGCCAACCAATTTTTATTGTGTGGAAGGATGAACAGGTGGGTTAGCCGCGCGCCGCCTGCCGTCACCAGAAATCGAACCCGAGACTGATGGATTCGTATTCAGCGATGCTAACCACTATACCAATATATATATATATATATATATATATATTGATGCGCCTCGGTGGTGTAGTGGTTAGCGTCGCTGGCTACGAATCCATCGGCCCCGGGTTCGAAACCCGACGGCAGCCGGCGCGCAGCAAAACCCAGCTGTTCATCCTTCCACACAATAAAAGAAAGTGGTTGGTAGATAAATGGGTACCCTAGGTGGCCTAGTGGTTAAGACGCTGGGCTGCTGATGGGGCGTAGTTCGGATTCCACGTTAAACTGTAGGTCTAAGGTGGAGTGAAAAGCTTGACCTTCGTCAGAATGAACAATTCGGGCGGAACCTTACCAAAGGTGAGGTGTGTATATATATATTAGTCCAATCCTTGTAAAACAATGAAGCACAATAAGTTCTTGTTCATCTAAGGATCTTTTGAAGCCTTGCAATTCAAATAAACTCTTAAAATTATCATAAAACTTTAAAGTAAGTTGAATTATACCAAAATTAAAACCTTGGCATGAATTAATGTTGTCAAACTGCATATTTTAAACTTTTTAAAACACAAAGACACACACACACACACACACACACACACACACACACACACTTTTCTTCACAATGTCAAAAATGTGACTAATTTTTACACTAAGAATGAAATGTTACATTACTGATAGGCCGGAAACGGAAACCTAAAAGCTCAGATTTGCTCCTGATATAGACGATGGGTGTCAAATATATATTATAAAATATATTCTTTTATTCATAAAATACACAAAATTATAAAATTTCCACCCCACACTTCTTCATAAATAGACTATTGCCTATCCAATCATATAATATGTATATACATATTACATATGCGTTGAGAATTAAGAGGACTCTTCCAAACTAGGAATTAATCTTTCAGAAAATTGACAAAATTGAGCAATTGAAAATTGAAAAATCAATTAAAATATGGAAATTTCAAATTAAATACAGCCACACGGAAAGAGTACAGAGTGGCCACAAAGTCCCTTTGCAGTGACATTACAACATGTGTGTTGCCCTTGTTTTTAATGCAAAGGGACTTTGTGGCCACCTTGTATATAGGTTTAGTTTGCTTAGATTATAATATACAGGGTGTTTCAGGAGGAAAGGTCAATACTTCGGGAGGTGATAGTATCGGACACTGTGAGAAAAAAAGTTCACATGAACATGTGTCTAATTCTGAATGGTTACGGAGATAGAGCTGTTTACCATTAACAATGCTTTTGTATTTGTAGATTCAATCAAGAAAGAGAAACCAATTACTGTTTCTAACATTTAATGTTTAAACATTGGCATTTTGAATGGTATCAGATACAGAAATGACAAATTTGTTACAGTTTACAATACGTTTTCGAAAATCCCACCGTCAACCTCAATGCACTTTGCAACTCGTGCGCGAAGATCGCATGTTGTTCGTCTGAGTTGATCTTGACGTTCCTTTATGCGGGCAGCAACATCCAAAATGCGCGCGAAATTCGTCTCGTGTATCCACCTTTCTTTTGTAAACTTGACTTTCATCCACCCCCACAAACAATAATCTGACGGAGAGAGGTCTGGAGACCTTGGTGGCCATTGAATGGGACCACCGCGGCCGATCCATCGACCAGGGAAAGTTTGATTTAGGTATTGCATCACCAGACGGGTAGAATGTGGAGGAGCTCCGTCATGCTGAAAGTACATACCAGCGCGTGTAGCCAAAGGAACATCCTCCAATAGTCTTGCAATTCATTTTGCAGAAATTCTAGGTAACTTTGTCCTGTAAGACGATTCTCTAAAGTAACAGGGCCAATCAACTGATCATCGATGATACCGCACCACACATTGGCAGAGAAGCGATGTTGAAAATTTGTTTCCACAGTGGCATTTGGATTTTCGTCTGACCACCGATGAGAGTTACGAGTGTTGTTGATACCGTCACGGGTGAAAGTAGCTTCATCGGTGAACAGTATTAATCGAAGCAATCGGCGATTAGCATTTACCCAATGACAAAATTCCAGTCGCATGGCAGCGTCTCCTGGTTGAAGGTGTTGTACACGCTGTACATGATATGGATGCAAGCCTTCCTCACGTAATGTTCGCCATACTCTCGTGTGTGGTACACCGAGACGTGTAGAAATTCTTCGTGAGCTAGTAGTAGGATACGCTCTACCAACTGAAGAATGTTTTCCACTTCATCCACATCTTGTTGACCTTCACGTTCAGATGAAAAATGAGCGCTGGGAAGTGTACCAATCTCACGCAATGTGTTGAAAACCCTGGTAAACACATTCGATCCGGAATTCTGCGTTCGAAAACCGTCGACGGTATTCTGCAACAGCAGCTGTTGCACTTCCATCGCAAAAACCGTAGACATACACCATATCTGCATATTCGGCATGTGTGAAGGTGTGTGGCATTCTTAACACTGCTTCAAACACCAAACAATGTCACTCACAATAGTCAGCTGTCGATTGGCTTATGTTACATGCTTACATTACAGCTTACATGGTTCAAGGTTATAGGGGAGGGAAGGGGGAGGAAGAGCTGCGCGCGCATCAGATTCAAACAGCTCTCTCTCCATAACCATTCAGAATTAGACATGTTCATATGAACTTTTTTTCTCACAATGACCGATACTATCACCTCCCGAAGTATTGACCTTTCCTCCTGAAACACCTTGTATATTATAGTTTAAGCATCGCGTTCCAGATTTCATTTACGAAAACAATTTCGAGGAAGAAGAGGCATTATTGAATGATACTTGTCAATCACGGATGATATTTTTGAGTTTCAGGATTTGATCTCTCTGCACTGCTTAGCACAGAAAAATAAATAAACGGGAACTTTTCTTTCATGTAGGAAAATAACACACTGTGGTTTATGGACAATTTGCTTTACTTTTAATGATTTAATTTAAGCAAAATTCCCTACATTTGGTAACATTGTATTGCATTGTATATGTTGGGGTAAATGTGATAAATTGGTAATTATGCATAATTACCGGTAAATATGCATAATTGAAAATATCATGACTTAACCTAACCAATTGTCAAGGGCGTACGGTTGATCTATTATATTAATTATAGCATTCAATTCAATTGACATAACAGAGCATTCAAGGTTAGGTCAATTGAATGACCGGTTAGGTCAACTGTACGCCCTTGACAATTGGTTAGGTTAAGTCATGATATTTTCAATTATGCATATTTACCGGTAATTATGCATAATTACCAATTTATCACATTTACCAAGTCCAGTGGCGGCCGCTCATTATGTGCTTACGTGCTACAGCACATCAGTTTTTAAAATACTTAAATAGCTAAATAATAAATCAATAAAATTACTTATATCTTCTGTAATTTCCAATTTGATCGAAATTGTTTTCCGATTTATGAAAAAACAAATTAACTGCGCATTTCTCTGTATTTCTATTTTTGTACTTATGTGCTGTCATCAATATAGCACCCAAATCGAGTGAAATCAGACAAAGCGCATGCGCAGACGTGTCTTTCGGTCCAGTTTCAGATAAGGCGTGAAACTCAGTGAAAGTGCTACCAGTCGCTGCAGCACTTGTCAATGTGATGGACGCTCGATCGATTGCGTTTGATTTTTAAACTTTTTACGCGTGTGTGTGTGTGTTTTTGTTTAATCAAGTGTTGTATATAAATTATTAATTTTTATACAAACGTGAATTCAGTGGACAATTTATTAAAAGTACCTTTTTCATCTAGAACATTAAATGAAAAAGCTCAAATAAAACAGTTAGGTAGGCCAACTCCCGATTTAAATTTAAGTCAGAAAGCCAAGGGAAGAATATTTAAGACAATTTCATAGAAAGATTTACGATGATTATAGTTGGATTTGTGGTTGTGATGTTCGGGATGCTCTTTTCTGCTTTCCATGCCTTCTTTTTGGTAACAGTGATTCATTCAGTAACATGGGAGTGAAAGATCTTGGCCATCTTAAAGCACTGATTAGAAAGCATAATGAAAACAAGAAACGTATAAACAATGTGTTGGATCTTAGTGTTCTCGGTAGTGTGAATATTGCAATACAGTTAAGTCGGGCCTACCGTGACGCCATCAAAAAACACAATCAAGAAGTAGAAAAGAACAGATATATATTATCAAAGGTAATTGACTGCATTAAGTTTTGCGGTGCCTTTGAACTTGCCTTAAGAGGACATGATGAGAGTGCAACATCTGAAAATCCGGGTATTTTCTTGGGACTCGTTGATTTTGTTAGTAGTTTAGATAGTGCGGTAAAAGAACATATAGAATCGAATCATGTTTTCGAGGGAACTTCTAAAACCATCCAGAATGAACTGCTAGATTGTATGTCGAAAGTTTGCCGTGAAAAGATAAATAATCGAAGAAATGAAAGAGGCTGATTTTGTCGCTTTAATGGCAGATGAAACTACAGACATTTCTGAACATTCACAGTTGGTAATAGTATTTCGTTATGTTATCAATGGCGTGCCTACTGAAAGATTTTGGGGATTTTTCAACCCGGAAGGTCAAAAGTGATTGACAAGTTCTGCAGTAAGGAAGAGCGTCGCATGAATTTCATTTTTCGTAAATAAGTAAGTACTATATCTATCTATCTACCGTTAGTTGCGCAGAACATTTACTATAATTCACGATGAATTAGAATGTTATATTTTATAATTTATCAGTTGTTTATATATATATATATATATATATATATGTCTTAAATAATGCATTTATATATTTCCCATAGCATTTATATCGTTGCTTTGGCATGAAATAACACACACGCAAAATTTTATGACTCTAGGCTAGGGTTTAAAAATACGTTTTTGACTACTAAAATATGATTTTCATCGCTCTGCCGGGGGCAGAAGATGATTACCTATTAAGCTAAGATTTTGCAGAGGCTATTTTCTCATGCATGCGCAAGTTTTTGTCTCTATTAGAATATGGAAATCGAAAAAAATGTAAAATCGATCCACCCTAATATATATATAAAAAAAATTTTGTTTTGTTGTAGCACACAACTGTTTTAAGTCACGAGCCGCCACTGGTTGGAACTATACAACAACTGCTATAAATAAACTCTGTTGCTTATAATAATATTTTTCGTATGCTATGGTAGGGAACCAAAATTGGTGCAGTGCCAGTTTTATGTTTACTACGCGTAACCTACCTATGAACCAAATGTTAATCCGGAAGAATATATATAATTTCATTACTAGGGTTCAAAAACAGCTCTAATGTGTTATTGTACAATGTCCTGTCTTCAGATACTGTGTACCCAATAAGATTGTATTTGTATGTTGGGTTAAATGGCTATGCTGGTCTTATTTTTGTATTTGTATGTTAGGTTAAGTGGCTATGGATTGTGAATGATCCGCAATAAAGATGTTTGTTTTTATTTTGTTCGATTTTTGGGAGCTATTGAAGAATAGCGACCCCAGCCTTCTTTAGTTAGGCTTATAAGGCTAACTAACGAAAATATCACGACCTAACCTAACCAATCGTTAGGTTAACTGTACGCCCTTGACGATTGGTTAGGTTGTCATGATATTTTCGTTAGTTAGCCTTATAAAGCTAATTAAAGAAGGATGGGGTCCCTATTCTTCAATAGCTCCGAATTTTGTACCAGCCTACCATTAAATAATTAATTCGCATTAGTTTATGATAAAATCACATAGAAAATTTACTATTTGAAAGAAAACGATTATATTAAGAATCTCAAAGGATAACATAGTAAATAATAAAAATCGTTGCTCTGAGAGAATGTTATTTTGAAAGCTTAATGATAATGAAATAAAGGATATATAATTTATCTTTACTAATAAATAACTAAGATATAATTATTTCTCACACGTGGCCACAAACTGTTATACTTTAAATTAAAGTGTGCAGTTACGATTATAATAAACCAAATTGAAAATAGTTGCAATTTTTATTAATTTAATAACCAGACCGCCTTAGTCCATATTGATTAAAACAACATATATATGTATGCACTGCGAAACGATATATAATATATATATATATATATATATATATATATATATATAAACTTTCACGAAAGTAACACGTGAAAAATATTTATGATGAATAAAACCACGAAGGAAAGGAAACAGTGGTGGTGAAGCGCTTTCGTCTAATGACATCCTCAGGAACACTGAAGTAAATAAAGAGTTCAAGACTATATATAGGTTACAAAAAAAAAAAATATATATATATATAAAATATAGAAATAAAAATTGTGGGAGGAGCATACAAATTTGTAAGGAAAACTACCAATTTTAGCACTTTGCCCGAATTCAACACGATCAATTGGATTGTTTACAACTAATTTTATAGATAATAAAAATAAATAGAAAAATAAAAATTGTAAGAGGAGCATACAAATTTATAAGGGAAAATTACCAAAGTTTTAGCACTCTGCCCTTCTTGTCTAAATCCATTCTGAACGAATTCAAAACAACGGGATCGGATTGAAAAAGACCTTTGCTCATGTTAAAGTTACTTGTAAGTTGGATAATAGCAGACTCAAGAATATTCCTATTAACAATGTTGCTAGAGTGAAACAAAACAAGCATTATTCCAATCAATACAATGGGATAACTCGGACAAAAAGGGCACTGGACGACTGTCTCGTTCTAACGGAATATTGATGCTGTTTTACACGCGTGTGCAAATCCTTTCCCGTCTGACCAATGTAAAAGGAATCACATTGTTTACAACGAATTTTATAGATAATGCCTGAATTATTGGTAGGGCTATTTTTCACTATGAAATTTTTCACAATATTGTTATAGGAAAATACTACATTAATATCCAAAAGTTTAAGTACATTAGCAATGCCTAAAAAGCCCGGGAAAAATGGAAGTACTAAAATATTCTTTGACAAAGTACGTGTGTTATTATTCACATTCACACGATAGAAGGTTCGTTTTCGGAAAGCCCAGGTTTTAAGTTTAGTATCTATCGGAAAAAAAACACGATTTGTCCTACGTACACTTTTACTCTGGACATGACACCCCCATTAAGAAGGCCATATTTTCTTCAGTTTCTCCGTGCTCTTAGGATCGCCAGTCCGGAATACATCGATGCCGAATTGGAAAAAAATCAACGGTATTGGAAGTGATCTGTGCTACCCACCTGCGTTTATGGAATCTTGTCTCAACAAGGCAAAACGAACCTTCTATCGTGTGAATAATAACACACGCACTTTGTCAAAGAATATTTTAGTACTTCCATTTTTCCCGGGCTTTTTAGGCATTGCTAATGTACTTAAACTTTTGGATATTAATGTAGTATTTTCATATAACAATATTGTGAAAAATATCATAGTAAAAAATACCCTACCAATAATTCAGGCATTATCTATAAGATTGGTTGTAAACAATGTGATTCCTTTTACATTGGTCAGACGGGAAAGGATTTGCACACGCGTGTAAAACAGCATCAATATTCCGTTAGAACGAGACAGTCGTCCAGTGCCCTTTTTGTCCATTTGTCAGAGTTATCCCATTGTATTGATTGGAATAATACTTCAGTTTTGTTTCACTCTAGCAACAGTGTTAATAGAAATATTCTTGAGTCTGCTATTATCCAACTTACAAATAACTTTAACATGAGCAAAGGTTTTTTTCAACTCCATCCCATTGGTTTGAATTCGTTCAGAACGGATTTCGACAAGAAGGGCAGAGTGCTAAAACTTTGGTAATTTTCCCTTATAAATTTGTATGCCCTTCTTACAATTTGTTTTTTCAATTTATTTTTATTTTATTTTTTTGTGACCTATATATCATTCAGGCGTTATCTATAAAATTGGTTGTAAACAATCCATTCGATCTTGTGTTGAATTCGGGCAAAGTGCTAAAATTGGTAGTTTTCCTTACAAATTTGTATGCTTCTCCCACAATTTTTATTTCTATGTTATTATATATATATATATTTTTTTTTGTAACCTATATATAGTCTTGAACTCTTTATTTACTTCAGTTTTCCTGAGCATGTCACTAGACGAAAGCGCTTGACCACCACTCTGTTTCCTTTCCTTCGTGTATATATATATATTATATATACACACCTTACCTTACCTTACAAAGGTTTCGCGCGATGATTTCTCATTTCGCGAAGGTCAAGCTTGTCGCCCTTCCTCTCGAGTTGGCCTGGTGAAGTAGTGAGTTGGATTCTTGCGCTCTCCACCTCAAAAAGCCAGGTACGCCCGGCTCATCGGGGATTGTTCTGAGCCAGGCGTCTAGTCTTCTTTTGAAGATGTCCACTGCAACTCCCTTCGTGTTTCTTAGGTCTTTGGGCAACTGATTAAACAGTTTTGGTCCTCTCACTACAAAACTGTTTTCTTTCAGGGTTAAGGATGTTCCCTGTCTCGCCTTCAATTTGGGAATACGACACAGTCTACCGTTTCTACTTTCCACCGTTGTTTGGGGAATTATAGAGTTCAGAGTAAGATTACGGACTAGTTTCTCCATTATTTTCCAAGTGTAAATAATGATGTACCTCTCTCTTCTCCTTTCCAGTGAATATAGGTCTAGTTCGCGTAACCTTTCCCAGTAATTTAGTTCTTTGCACCCATTGATCTTGGCTGTGAAGCTTCTCTGGATCCTTTCCAGCTGTCTAATGTCTTCTTTTTTATATGGGGATGTTAGGACCGAGCAGTATTCCAATTTGGGTATGATCAGGGTTTTCAGTAGAGGAATCATTACATTCCTATCCCTTCGTTTAAAGGTTCTCAATATCTGTCCCGTTATTCTCTTTGCTCTGTTTACTGCTATAATAGGATTAGTTTTAACCATATTTCGTTGACAAAAAAGTGTAAAATAGTTCCTTACATTTAAAATCAATCATCAAAAAATTGAAGAGCTTCATTCCGTATTTGGACAGTGAAAAATTGGAAAAGGGGTACTGTGACGAGCCCGCTGCACGTAATGTATTTAGTTCGACCCGCTTCCCCTTTTGAAGGGAAATTGTTTTTTTTACCCGGTTGGTGGCGTTACCGACGTCCCAGCACCCTCTGATAGTCGAAGAACGTAAAAATAGTAACAACCAAACCTGTGTTTTGACACAGTTTAACAAAGTTGTAGGTTAGGTTTCAATGTACATTCGGGCATCAAAGTTAGTACATAGTGGTACACACGTAGGTCTAGCACATTGTTGTCTTTTTATGGGGTTCTTAACTTCCTTCGCAGCATCTAAGGTCATATAACGGAAGGAACCATACGACTTTACGTGGGATCCGAATCGCGGGTCGCTACATCATCTGGACTTAGAAAACGGTCACCCATCCAACTAGTACCCAGACCCAGTGTTGCTTAACATCGCTGATCTATCGGGAAGCGATGTTA
This sequence comes from Bathynomus jamesi, assembly GCA_023014485.1. Classification (NCBI taxonomy): domain Eukaryota; kingdom Metazoa; phylum Arthropoda; class Malacostraca; order Isopoda; family Cirolanidae; genus Bathynomus; species Bathynomus jamesi. The sequence continues at coordinate 426,671 of JAJOZX010003311.1, read as the reverse complement.
CGACGTGACTACATCGTGACGTACGACGTAGTCCGTGCGACACAGTGGGTCACGACTTTCGTAAGCAACTGTGTATATATACGCGCGACACAAACTATAAATTTTAAGGGCTTCAGACAGCGTCTACAACTTCTAAATTCAATTTATTACAGAAAGAACAACTTACAGAAGATAATTCACTCCACAACACACTAATTACAGTTAAGGTTGTGAACATCAGGGGCGAATCCAAATTGATGCAACCGATGCACATGCGTCAGTTGCATCGGTCTGGATCCGCCCCTGAACATTAAAAATGGGTGAAAGAACAACTGACGAGTTATTTACTATTTACCAACTTACTCTATTGATAAGGCACGAGCGAAGCGAGCCCCGAATTCGACACCCCGGCAAGAGAGGTCGACTCGAAAGTTATGAATTATAAAATATTTACAATATGTAGTCTTTCAAATTATAAAATAAATAAATAATGAATGGAATACACATCAGACAAACTATTAGCCATGGAAGTGTGTTTACATAATTTGTGGATAACTCGTATATACACGAAGTGACCAAATATTAGAATAATACTAGCTTATACCACACCACACCACACCACACCACACCACACCAACCCTACGCAAACCCCCAACCCCACCAACCTCCGCAAAGTGCGTTATTTATATTCAATTCAATATTTATAGATATCATTTCCTCAGTTTTACTCCCTTTGCATTAAACACGAGTATAAAACTTATGCATGCATACAGTGTACGTACGTATAAAACTTATGCATACAGTGTACGTACGTATAAAACTTATGCATACAGTGTACGTACGTATAAAACTTATGCATACAGTGTACGTACGTATAAAACTTATGCATACAGTGTACGTACGTATAAAACTTATGCATACAGTGTACGTACGTATAAAACTTATGCATACAGTGTACGTACGTATAAAACTTATGCATACAGTGTACGTACGTATAAAACTTATGCATACATATATACAAACATAGCCGCTAGCGTCTGGAGCTCGGTAGACAACGCCGTTTTTTTATAAGCGATGTTAAAACTGATGTCTGGGGTTCGAATCACGATAATGCTGGTAATAGCTCTGTGCTAATCTACCGATCTTAGGTAATTACTAACCTAACCTAATTTAACATATGATAAAGCTGTTACGGACCGCCTCTGAATTGCGTTTGAAGTCTTGAAATTCACTTTTTTTCACAGATAGACACTTTCTGTAACATTTATTTACAGATAAGCACCTTCTGAATTGTTGCTTGCGTGAAATTATTCGTGATATATGTATACAAACAAAAACAAAACATCTTTATTGAGGATCATTCACAAGCCATAGCCACTTAACCTAACATACACGTACAATCTTACGTGTTATACATTGAAGTTAATACAAAAATAGGGCCAACATAGCCACTTAACCTAGCCTACTGGCATACTGTTTGATTAATTATCTGACAATTTTATGTATATTGTTATTACACGAGACATCATTAAGAAACATCATTATAATACAGTACAACATTAAAACTAACACTAAATAGTTAAATTTATTACCTCAAGTAAAATCTGCAGAGACTGTAGGCCTATACGAATGTTATTTCAAATTGTGAAGGAATGAAAAAATGAAATATACGATTTTCACAACTTTCAGCCTAATATGAAAGCCAAGGCCTGTATAAACTTTGGTTGCTGGTCAAAAATCCTATTTATCCACACAAACCACTCTTCTTTTCCCGTTCACTAACCACATTTGCAAAAACAAAAGACAAACGCATACCGTCTTTCCGTATGTCTGGAGACACGAATTGAATACAGTATATATACACAGGGTGGGTAAAAATTGGAAAGTATATCTTTCACTATCTAACTAATATTCGACGAATTAGTGGTGAAAGATATACGTTCCAACGAGATGGAGCCCCTGTCACAGAGCACGCCAAACTGTCACATTCCTTGAGAACGAAACACCGTATTTTATCGAACCCAATATGTGGCCGGCTAGTAGCCCCGATCTTTCACCACTAGATTATGGTGTTTGGGAAGCCCTGAAGTCCAAAGTTTACGTCCCTGGTACCAATATAAGAGATATAAATGAACTATGCAAAAGAATTCAGCTCGGCTGGGAGAAGGTGTCTCAACGATATGTAAACAGGTGTACTGATCAGTGGCGTCCACGTTTGGAGGCCCGCGTTGAGCAGGAAGGGGAACACATCGAGCAACTTCTCAATTAAGACGAACAACATGCTAAGGTAAGCATTTATGAAGTTTGAAAGCTCTAGTCCCCTTACTTTTTTTAATATGACAGTTTACCTCTAAGGGGTCACTTTTTTTTATCCACCTTGTGTGTGTGTATATATATATATACAGGGTGTCCCAGGAGGAAATATCAAGAAAGAAATACCCAAAGAGTCAAATGGTGCAAAGTAGAAAGTATTATATCGACATGTGCCTGATTCCCAACCGTTACCGAGATACAGGCCTCTACATTTGGGTAACTATAACATAATAAAAAGCCGATCTTAGATAATATTCAATGACATTTAATGATACATTGGCAACTGTGCAGATCCTCACATTATTTATTTACATTATTTTTTTGTCTGGGGGTTCTTGAAGAGTAACGTTTATCAGCGGGGTAAGCCCGAAACTAGGGAGCAGTTGGTTGCACGTATACAGGATGCGTTCATAAACCTCAGAAATGAACTTCCACGTTTTCCTTGGCAAGACTCGATGGATCGGAGGCTCGCCGCGTGCATTGAAGAAGGAGGGGGTCACTTTGAAACCATTTTGCAATAAGTGCAATAGTGTATTGTATGTTTGTACTTTTTGTAAACCACAAATGTCATTAAATAGTATCTAAGATCGCCTTTTTATTATGTTTTAATTACCCAAATGTAGAGGCCTGTATCTCGGTAACGGTTGGGAATCAGGCACATGTCGATATAATACTTTCTACTTAGAAATATACACAGAGTCAAATGGTGCATTCTTGACATTTCCTTCTGGGACACCCTGTACATGTATATATATATATATATATATATATATATATATATATATATATATATATATATACACAGGGTATTTGAAAACTTTCTGTACAAATTGTAATGGGGGATAGGCAACACCAAGACAAACCCTTTTCGTCTATAAGTGTATGTCCGCTGACGTCACCATTCGGCGCGAGAGGGCGCCGCTGCAATTGGCTAAAAGGTGAAGTGGGCTAGACTCGCGCTTGCCGCGGGCATTCTTAAATCGGACGTAGTACGCGTAACATGTTTATTTAAAGAAGGCATGTTTATTTAAAGAAGGTGCTGAAAGTTGCGACCGGTAGCATCAATGCATGCCCGACAGCGTCGAAGCATTGACCGACGTACACGTCGAAAGATTCCCGGCATTTCGGGAACAGTTCCAGCAGCGACAGCGATTCTTGCTACGAGGTCTTCTTCTGAGTAAATGGGAGTCGTACACGAGGTTCTTCATGTGTCCCCACAGGAAGAAATCGAGGCATGTTAAATCGGGCGATCTCAGTGGCCAGGCTACGGGCCCACCCCGGCCTATCCATCGGTCCCCAAAAGTGGCGTTCAGATAATCCCGCACATCGTTGCTGGAGTGTGCTGGGGCCCCGTCGTGTTGAAACACACATTCGTCTACGAATAGCCACGGGAACATCTTCCAGCAGTTCCGGCAACGTTTCTTCAAGAAATATCCGATAAACCCGCCCGTCGAGTCGGGCAGGCAGCAGGTACGGCCCAATCAACTTGCCATGGACGATACCCGCCCAAACATTGACGGCGAACCGTTCTTGATGAGCATGCACCGTGTAGCATGTGGATTTGCGTGCGCCCACACGTGAGAATTGTGCATGTTAAACACACCCTCACGTGTGAAACAGGCCTCATCTGAGAACAGCACATAAGCCAGAAAATTAGGCTGCACCGCTGTCTGCTGCAGAAACCAGCGTGCGAATTCCACACGAAGAGGGTAATCCCGAGGTTGTAATGCCTGGACTCTCTGACGATGAAACGGATGTAACTGCTGCTCGTGCAACACTCCAGACCAGGTCGTGGCTCACACCGAGGATACGTGCAACATCTCGCGTGCTTGCGCTTGGATTGTCCTCAAATCGCCGTAGGATTTCTTCTTCCATGTCAGAAGTGCGCACGTTTCTCTCCCGACCAGTGTCATGCATGTTTGCATGGAATGTTCCAGTTTCTCGCAGTCGCCGATGCAATGCGCAAACATTTGGTGGTTTGGCACACGTCTGTTTGGGAAGCGCTGTCGGTACAACCTCACAGCAGCTCTTCCGTTTCCATTGGCAGCCCCATACACCATATGCATGTCAGCCATCTCAGCAGTCGTGAAGCGCTCCATGTTACGCGTACTACGTCCGATTTAAGAATGCCTGCGGCAAGCGCGAGTCTAGCCCACTTCACCTTTTAGCCAATTGCAGCGGCGCCCTCTCGCGCCGAATGGTGACGTCAGCGGACATACACTTATAGACGAAAAGGGTTTGTCTTGGTGTTGCCTATCCCCCATTACAATTTGCACAGAAAGTTTTCAAACACCCTGTATGTATATATATATATATATATGTATATATATATATATATATATATATATATATAATACATATATATACATAATATATATATACATATATATATACATATATATATATATATATACATATATATATACAGGGTGGGCCGTAAGTTTCCATACATAGGAAAAATAAACATTTTTTTATGGACAACCATTTTTATTTATATAATATGCTCTACATGGTTGCCATTGTTTTGAAAACACATTTCAATACGTGTTCCCCACTGTTGATGAACACGCATTAGCACAGTTGACGTTATGCTTGTAATGGCGTTGGTGATACGTTCCTTTAGATGATTTATGTCTCGTATCTTTTCCTGATACACCATGGCCTTCAAGTGCCCCCAAAGATAGAAATCAAGGGGGGTGAGATCTGGGGATCTGGGAGGCCACTCCACAGGACCACGCCGACCAATCCAAGCATCCGGAAACTACTGATCCAAATACCGACGCACGTGAAGACCATAATGAGGTGGAGCTCCATCTTGCTGGAAGTAAACTGGGAAGTTACCTTCCTCGTTTAGCAGGGATGGGAAAATCTCTTCTTGCAACATGTTAAGATACCTTTCGGCATTAAGATTTCCACTGACAAAAATTGGTCCAATAATTCTGTCACCCCATATCCCGGCCCACACCATCACTTTACCGGCACCTTGCATCTTCGTCGGACTCAGCCAGTTAGGGTTAGCATTACTCCAATAACGTATGTTTTGCCGATTAACCTCTCCATTGACGTAAAAATTTGCTTCATCAGTAAACAAGATCTTACAAACGCATATTCTTAGGGTATCTGAAACATAAAAACAGACGTTTAAATTTTCCTATGTATGGAAACTTACGGCCCACCCTGTATATATATATATATATGATGAATAAAACCACGAAGGAAAGGAAACACAGAAAGGTGCTCAAGCGCTTTCGTCTAATGACATCCTCAGGAACACTGAAGTACATAGGTTACAGCCTATATATAGGTTACAAAAAAAAAATAAAAAAAATAATATATATATACACACACATATATATATATATATATATACATACATAAAAAAAAAAATTATTAAAAGATTGTGGGATGGGCAATGGGCATACAACTTTGTAAGGAAACACTATCGATTTTTAGCACAAGATCAAACTACCGATTTTTAGCACAAGATTAAATTAATTGTTTCCAACCAATGAAAAAAATACAAATTTATACTGGAAATCTGCCCGGGTTTTATCACTCTACCCATCTTGTATATAAAAATAAATTGAAAAATAAAAGTTATTAAAGTGGCATACAAGTTTACCAAAGATTTAGCGTTCTACCCTTCTTATCTAAATCTTTTCTGAAGTGGAACAAGACAATTCAATTCCGTTTTTGGATGTGCGTGTACATAGGGAAAGCCCAGGTTTTAAGTTCAGTATCTATCGGAAAAAACAAACAATTTGTCCTACGTACACTTTTACTCGGGACATGACACCCCGACTAAGAAGGCCATTTTTTCTTCAATGTTTCTCCGCGCCCTTAGGATCGCCAGTCCGGAATACATCGATGCCGAATTAGAAAAAATCAATGGTATTGGAAGTGATCTGTGTTATCCATCTGCGTTTATGGAATCTTGTCTCAACAAGGCAAAACGAACTTTGTATCGGGGCAATAATAACACTCGGAAGTACTAAAATATTTTTTGACAAAGTACATTTTTCCCGGGCTTTTTAGGCATTGCTAATATACTTAAACTTTTGGATATTAATGTAGTATTTTCATATAACTATTAATATTGTGAAAAATATCGTAGTAAAAAATAGCCCTACCAATAATTCAGGCATTATCTATAAAATTGGTTGTAAACAATGTGATTCCTTTTACATAGGTCAGACGGGAAAGGATTTGAACACACGTATAAAACAGCATCAATATTCCGTTAGAACAGGACAGTCGTCCAGTGCCCTTTTTGTCCATTTGTCAGTTATCCCACTGTATTGACTGGAATAATGCTTCAGTTTTATTTCACTCTGGCAACATTGTTAATAGAAATATTCTTGAGTCTGCAATTATCCAACTTTCAAATAACTTCAACATAAGCAAAGGTCTTTTTCAACTCGATCCTGTTGTTTTGAATTCCTTCAGAAAAGATTTAGATAAGAAGGGTAGAACGCTAAATCTTTGGTAAACTTGTATGCCACTTTAATAACTTATTTTTCAATTTATTTTTATATACAAGATGGGTAGAGTGATAAAACCCGGGCAGATTTCCAGTATAAATTTGTATTTTTTTCATTGGTTGGAAACAATTAATTTAATCTTGTGCTAAAAATCGGTAGTTTGATCTTGTGCTAAAAATCGAGTGTTTCCTTACAAAGTTGTATGCCTATCCCACAATATTTTAATAATTTTTTTTTTTTTTTTTTTTCGTAACCTATATATAGGCTGTAACCTTCTATGTACTTCAGTGTTCCTGAGGATGTCATTAGACGAAAGCGCTTGAGCACCTTCTGTGTTTCCTTTCCTTCGTGGTTTTATTCATCATAAATATTTTTCACGTGTTACTTTTGTGAAATAATTTTCATATATATATATATATATATATATATATATATGATGAATTTCACAATTAAACACGTGAAATGAATGAATGCTGCAAACCCACAAGGAAAAAGAAAAACGATTCCAAGGCCTTTCGTGTATTCATTCCCTGACGAGGTGTAGCTCTGAATACACGAAAGGCCTTGGAATCGTTTTTCTTTTTCCTTGTGGGTTTGCAGCATATATATATATATATTGTATATATCTGCAGTTTGAAGTTAAAGCGTAATTCAAATTTTGGTATGATAATTTATAACTTTTCCAAAAGCTTCCCAATTTCAATAACTTTTTTAAATTTCCTGAATACATTTTAGCGAAAATCCATAACCAAGTTAAAAAAATATAATAATTCATTATCATATTTACATTTTTAATTTTCGCCATTTCTTTTGCAAATAGGAAAGATTTATTGGTCGGATATTAATTTTTTGAAAGTGGAGCTAAAATAGGTACGAAGTATTTGGTCAAATTGTGGTTGAAAGTACAGTTACTCACGCGGTAATCCGTGATTCACTTAACCGTGAATCGAGTTGAGCTTTATTTATCAATTCCGCTCATTATGCACTTATCCGTAATCATGACACCGAGTTAACCGTGATTTAACGTGTTTACATCCGCGGCTCGCCTCCCACTAGCCCGCTACAAGTCTACAACGCGCCTCAGTCAGTGCCTCTCCGTGCTTCATAGAGTGTATATGCGCGCTTGTGGCTTCGTGGTGACTACAAGCTACTTAATTATATATTATGCTGTAATAGGATTGTGTGTGGTGGAGCACGAGGTGGGAGGCCAGTCAGTGGTGGCGGGCAGCAGCGGCTGCACCTACCGGCGCGGTATACCGAGTTAACCGTGAAATTGGGTTATCCGTGATCATAGACCGCCCTAGACTCACGGATAACCCAGTGAGTATACTGTACCGACTGATGATACAGATGGAAGACGTATTTTTATTAACTTTAGGATTACAGAGCTGGGCACTTGCGTTTTTTTTTGCGGTACTGCGGTACTACCGTGTTGGTACCGCGGAAAGTACCGCGGGAAATTTGAATGCGGTAGCGGTACTGCTGTACTTTCAGCGATCCTTTGCGGTACTGCGTTATGCGGTACCGGTTTGGTAGTGCGGTAGTAGTACCGCAGTACCGCAAAAAAACGGGCAAAAAAACGCAAATGCCCAGCTCTGTAAATTAGGAAGTCACTACATTACCTCATGGTACCTCGTGGTACTTATTCACTATTATTCTTTAATTTTATCTTATTCCTTAATTTACCAAGAATGTAATTTAAGTTAGTTTCTGATTTAATATATTATTCATGGATTCATCCTTTCTCTTTAGCAAATTTTGATTTATTACCTAATAATCTTACTCGTATTAGTGAGGTAGTCATCTTTGTTAAAGATTATAATAAGCTTACCTTCGTCAGGTTTATATATAATAATAATTGATCTATCTTTTGAATCATTTTCAATACATTTAAATTGCAGCAAAGTTTAGTTCTCATTCCATACGCTAGGTGGCGACTACTAATATTTATATGGCTAACATTAAATAATATTAACTGATCCTATATTTTTTAAGTTAATTTTTTGGCGTGTAATTTAGTTCTCCTTCCACACACTAGATGGCAAAAGTGGGCAGAATTTCGGATCTTGTTATAAATAATATCAGGTCATCCCATAAGTAATGTCGTTTTTTAGATCGGAATTTGAAGGACAAAAAAAACTCAACTGAAACTTTTCAATCTAGTATATAGTTTCCATCGGAATCAGTGACACTCTGCCAACGTCCTACAAGCTTTTCAATGCCATGTTTATAAAATTCAGGCGGTTTTGAGACAAAAAACGTACAAAGACTGGTGTGCAGGTCATCTAAAGAAGTATACCGTTTCTCGTCAAGATAGTTTTGCAGACTCCTGAAGAGATGATAATCTGAAGGCGCAAGGTCTGGAGAATATGGAGGATGTGGAAGTTTTTCCCACCCAAGCTCCTCAATTTTTGCGGAAGTGATCCGAGCGGTATGAGGACGTGCGTTGTGGTGGTGGAACACGATTCCTTTCCGATTAACCAAAGAAGGTATCTTTTCTTTTAGTGCAGTGTTCAATCGATCCAGTTGTTGACAGTAGACTTGAGCGGTGATTGTTTGGTTGTGTGGTAAGGTTTCAAAGTGTATTACACCACCTTTATCCCACCAAACACTAAGCAACACCTTCGGAGGGTGAAGATTTGGTTTTGGCTGTGGTGTCGCTGGTTCTCCGGCACAAACCCACTGTCGACGGCGCTTAACATTCTGGTACAGTATCCACTTTTCATCACCAGTCACTAAACGGTGCAAAAATGGATCTTGGAGTTCACGGGAATGAAGAGCTGTGCTAATGTTTACCCGCACCCTCAGATTGTCGACCGACAATTCATGTGGCACCCATTTTCCTAACTTAGGCACTTTCCCGAGTTGTTGCAAATGTCGATGGATGGTGGACGGGGATGAATTGAGTTTCTGGGCCAATTCTTCGACAGTTGTTGAACAGTCTTCTTCAAGTGCCGCTAACAGCAGGTCATCATCAAACTCAGCAGGGCGTCCAGAGCGTGCTGCATGTTGCCATAAACGTCCTGAATGTTTCGCGTTGCTTCAGTAGCACTATTCCCTTTTTTGAACTCGTAAAGCATTATATGCCTGATATGCTCTTCTGATACCGCCATGTTTATGAGGGGATCACAAAGCAAAAACACACGTCTTCACTGGTCAAGGTCTGTAAAGTATGAAGCGAAACACGATAGATCTCCTCTTAGATACAACCTTCGGAAAATTTATGCTTAAACCGAGTAGGACTAGTTTAAACTTAATCTATCGTAAAAAACGACATTACTTATGGGATGACCTGATATTTATCTAATTTTACATCTATTTTACATCTCACTATGGCGGGAAATAAGGGATGACACCTTCAAATATTAGTTTCTCTTTTAGTGAAGTCATGTGGCACATTCATTCAAGGTTATCATCCCACTGAATGTTATTCACATTTCATTCCTCGATCAATGCGAGATCCTTGAGTGATGATGATCTTAGCTAAGGAAGTAATTCTTGAATCGGGATATATTCTTATTTAATGTCATCATTCTCATTCACGGCTTTCCCACTTGAGTCCGTGTTAGGTTAGGTTCAGTTCATTCAGGTTAGGAAACATTAGTTATTCTAATTTGGTTTCCTTTACCACAAACGTGAATGGGGTCACGTGACATCATTTCTGAAATGAAGACACTCAATTTTAGAAATGGGTAATATTCGCCAGTGAGTGAGAAGGAATCTTTACTGTCTTCTGGTACAACAGCCTTTACCTAAATTATGTAAGAAAACTACTGTTCGTATCAAGGTACTGTATTAAAAGTACAAATCCATTCCATTCACACTCTGTATAGGCCTAAATCTATTCCATTCACACACTGTATAGGCCTAAATCTATTCTATTCACACACTGTATAGGCCTAAATCTATTCTATTCACACACTGTATAGGCCTAAATCTATTCTATTCACACACTGTATAGGCCTAAATCTATTCTATTCACACACTGTATAGGCCTAAATCTATTCTATTCACACACTGTATAGGCCTAAATCTATTCTATTCACACACTGTATAGGCCTAAATCTATTCTATTCACACACTGTATAGGCTAAATCTATTCTATTCACACACTGTATAGGCCTAAATCTATTCTATTCACACACTGTATAGGCCTAAATCTATTCTATTCACACACTGTATAGGCCTAAATCCATTCTATTCACACACTGTATAGGCCTAAATCCATTCTATTCACACACTGTATAGGCCTAAATCCATTCTATTCACACACTGTATAGGCCTAAATCCATTCTATTCACACACTGTATAGGCCTAAATCCATTCTATTCACACACTGTATAGGCCTAAATCTATTCTATTCACACACTGTATAGGCCTAAATCTATTCTATTCACACACTGTATAGGCCTAAATCTATTCTATTCACACACTGTATAGGCCTAAATCTATTCTATTCACACACTGTATAGGCCTAAATCTATTCTATTCACACACTGTATAGGCCTAAATCTATTCTATTCACACACTGTATAGGCCTAAATCTATTCTATTCACACACTGTATAGGCCTAAATCTATTCTATTCACACACTGTATAGGCCTAAATCTAATCTATTCACACACTGTATAGGCCTAAATCTAATCTATTCACACACTGTATAGGCCTAAATCTAATCTATTCACACACTGTATAGGCCTAAATCTATTCTATTCACACACTGTATAGACCTACTTATATATAACCAAAAAAATTTACTTTTGCGAAATGAACAAAACGATAAAGTTATATATAAAAAGAACGTAAGCCATAAAATTTTGAGCCTCGCCATGAAAACCGTTCAAAGGATGAAAATTGTGAAGTTGCGTGTAAAAATCTAAGGATCTTGCGCGCTTTTTTTCGTCAATTTTTTACTTCATATCATCATCTTTGGTAGGAATTAATAATGCGGATTAAATTTTTTTTTCCTTTTTTGAATAAAATTAAATAGCTTTTTTTTTTTTAATAAGTGTTACTGCGACGGCGTCCTATGACGCTATTCTATCGGTCAAATGATCAATTCACTCATTCGTGGGTGTGTGAGTGGGTGTGTGAGTGGGTGTGTCTTATACTTTGCTATTCATTAGTGAGAAATAAGTGAGTGACAGTATAATTTCTTTCCGATCTTGAGAACATTAAATCGCAATCAGAATACGGTTTCGTGATTCTCAGGAAGAATGATGGGCGTTCTGGTCGAGAGCTAGTGTTTCGCTCTTATTTGTCTATCGGAAATTTCTAATACGATGATTTTATAAAATCAGGCAATATTTTTAGTTATCTGCCTCTCCTGGATACGAGTAAATGGTGATATATGATGAGCAACAGTTGTACGAGCATCTTTAAGGATCTGCAAGCTCAACGCGCGATACAACTGTTCCAATGTTTTTCCTGGTTGCTTGTTTCGTTCTGGCGAGAGTGTATTATTTAATATCTCACCCCCCCGACACACACAAATTAATGTCTTTTATAAAGAAATATGCTTTGTGATGGTTTAGAACTTGATTCTTAAATTTGAAGAAATACTTTGATGAAGCAATTAAATTATTAATAATTATTGATGAAACTCAATCATTCTTGTTATACGAACAAACGAATTACTACTGTCCCTTCTTATTTCAACTCTCAGAATCTAAGTGGCGCCATCTGCACGATTCTGCAGTCCCGAACTCCTAATGAGTGATTCAACATACTGTCATAATTGCAATGTGATATGGACTGTGGGTGAACGCATTAACAGTGATTCAAACATCATTAATTCTAGTGCTAAGATAAAATATAGCTTAGTTCCATTATACCCTTAATGCCAACCAATTCCAACCACTATATGTCATCATAAAATCCCAACCACTATATGTCGTCATCATAAAATCCCAACCACTATATGTCGTCATCATAAAATTTCTAGAGATAAATTCTAATTATTATGAACTATATAGGTAGGCCTAGTACAAAACTGTCGTGTATGATTTTAACACTGTAACCTAACCTAATCTAGCTTCGGCTAATTTGAACTTTCTTGAAAAGGGGCTTTTCACTCCCTTCAAGAAAGAAATATCATATATGACCTCAATCTTAATATACACTCTTCCACAAAGAAACCGTTATTTTTAACAAATTATTAAAGTCGCAATTAAATAAATGAGCAAGTAACGTTACCATGGAAACGGCTATTTATATAAGATAAATTAAAACAGATTTTTTAACTCGGGTTTTCTTTCGAAATTATTTTCTTTTAATATAAATACTAATTATAGAAAATTATTTTGAAAGGGGAACAAAATTATTTTCATTTAAACCCTTTTTCATTTTTTAAAAGTTAGTAATAATAAAGTAACTAAATTTAATTACATTATAAAATTTATAATAATAAAAATATAAAGTTTTAATAGCATGTTTTTTCCCCCTACAGCGAGATGTTACTAATTAACAAAAAAAGAAAACGGAATTGAAGGGGAAACTAAATAAAAAAAAATGTACTAAAAAAACCACAAAACATAGCAAATACCAAGGATAGTAGTAGTTTGGTAAAAGTAGATGAAATAGAAACGACTCCAAAATATCAATAAAATTAGTCTAATTCCTGTAGAAAGAGGTAAAAGTGATATAAATTCCATATTTAATCTAATCTAAAAGGGGACTCCGTCAGATTTAAAACTGAAAAGTGACGCACCAGTAACTTCCTGCTAAACTTTTCAGTTGGGACTATGTATTATCACCGGACATTCGTATCTATTTCGACCATTTTTATAAAATCTATTTGACGAAGGAAAACAATTATAATGAATCAATAATTGAGTAAACTTCACAATTCTTCCATAATAATAATAATAATAATAATGATAATAATAATAATAATAATAATAATCATAGTTTACAGTAATTATTCGTTTTAACACCCACTCTGTTTTTATGATGAGAAACTTTTCTGGTCAATTTTGAGGTTTTGCACGAATCTGCCATCCGTTTCCTGCAAAATGCGTAGTTTTTGAGATGTGCAAATGCGTAGTTTTCAAGATGACGATATCTCGAAAACTACGCATTTCCGCAGGAAACGGATGGCAGATTCGTGCAAAACACCTCAAAATTGACCAGAAAAGTTTGCTCTCATCATTTTCATTTAAACTAACGAAAATATCGCGACCTAACCTAACCAATCATCAAGGGTGTATAGTTGAACTAACTAACATTCAATTAACCTAATTGGGTATTCAATTTACCTAACGAGGCCTTCAGTTGACCTAACTGGGCATTCAATTAATCCAACCGGGCATTCAATTAACCTAACAGGTTAATATTGGTTATTTCACCTAAATAGCTTTTGATCTTTTCGTATTAGGCACTCACTGTCACATTTCGGGCAAGTTAAGGATGAGAGAATAACGCCGTAATTGATAAAAACATCCAATCCTGTGCCTTCATCTAGGGCACATGACGAATCAAGTTCTCAAAGTCAAAATCACACGAATGGCACGCCATAATTCTATCACAAACTCCACTAAACTGAATCCAATTTAAAAAAAAAATAGCCAGAACAAAACCCAACCAACTAATTAAATCGCAGAGTAGCGAAAAAATAGCCCAATCAGGAAAAATATTTTATGAAAAAAGTACATTATAGCCAAAACAGGAAATATATTTTATTAAAAAAAGTACATTTCAACAAATTTTCCGAACAAAAAAATATCGTCATTGTAAAGCATTTGAACTGCTTTACAGGTATCTCTGACTAAAAATATTAAGTTTGAATGGGCGTTAAAACGAATATTATCCAACGTGGTAACATTATTACTGAAGTTTATTTTTATTAATAAAGTTATAAATAAAAACACTATTTAATTACAATACATTACAGTCCCCACCTTTTACTGCATACCTAATTTTAGTGTGCAGTGATAAACCAATATGCGCAGTAATAATTTAAATTGTGCAGTGATAAATTGAAAATCTGTGCAGTGATAAATTAGGTTCTATATCGGATATAGAACCTAATTTATCACTGCACAGATTTTCACTTTATCACTGCACAAATTTAAATTATTACTGCGCATATTGGTTATCACTGCACAGTAAAATTAGGTATGTTTTACTGACTGTCTTCAATCCCTCTCTCTTCACTATCGCTATTATAACAGACACTGCTCTTGTGAACTCTCTAACTGCATGCCTCCTCCTTTAAGGAGAGTACGCAGCACCAGACTTTCTACACTTTCTCATTCCTTTTCTGTCCAACTGTCTAATGCAAGGGTTAATCGGTATTTTCAATCTTTCATGTACTCAATCGGTGAACTCTGGAACAATCTTCCTCAATCCATCTTTCCCCCTGTTTATGACTTTCAATCTATCAAACGCAGAGTGTCCAGGCATCTCTAAGACCCGGACCTTGATTTCGGCTCTCTTTTCCTTCTATAGTGAAGGGGGTTATTTTCGCGGGCCCTCGCCCATGGGCGTTCCTTCCCGCATAAAAAAAAATTTAAAACCAATTAACAAACGAACTTTCTTAAGTGTTCCAGTATATTTTATGCGTAGCAATATTTACAGAGGTTAGAGTAGCTAAAAATACGTACAGAGGATTGACAAAAGTAAACAGAACAGATGGTAAAGCTCATCAATGGAATGCCAGAATGTGTGTGTCACCTTTACCTAATGTGAAGGGGGAACCAATACCATTCGAAATATATTCATTCAATAAATTCGTTATTATTTAGTCACTTTTATCATCAAATAAAAAACTATGAAAAAAAAAAGGTGTATTTACTTCTGTCATCCCTCTGCACCGTTTAATGAGATTAGTATAGCTCAGTTTAGTAAGTATAGTGAAGCGTGAGATATCTAAAGTTAGTCTCTTTTCTAACATTGGTCTCTAAACATTAGTATCTAAAGTTAGTCTCTTTTCTAACATTGGTCTCTAAACATTAATATCTAAAATTAAAATACAGATTCCTGTAAATGGTCTCTGGTGCACTAAAAATTAGAAATTTAGGGCAGAGGTCATTCAATTCAGAGGTCATTCATTCAATCAACTGAGATGGAAAATTCACTTTTATTCAGAACACAGGATAGAAACACGCAGTATTGGGACAAAGTAGTGTATTTTGCACTTGTAGTAATTGATATTATCCTTTTCTATCTTATGATTATAACAGACTATTATAATGATAAATGATTTCTTGAGAACTTTATTCAAAATATCATGAATTTCCAATTCAATGTGTAAGCACAAGCTTTTTTGCTTACGCTTATCTACGCTCCTGTAAATGTTAACAGGTTTCAAATGTGGGTCCTTAAGTATGGTCTGAAAGATGATAAGTGGGCCTTTCCACTACCATAGGTTAATTTTTAACATAAGTAAAGTACTGCGAAAGAATATAGGAACATTTGACCTCTTCCAACCGAGCCATCACATGGCCGCAGATAGGTCCTAGGATCGCGTAAATTGTCTTCACAGAAGGTTTGAAACTCGTCTAAGAGCAAAATTCGCTACGCTTATAAAACCGTATTTAAAAAATCTTAGTTTTGCTTTCGACCGAATTGTTCATTCTGACGAAGGTCACGCTTATTACCCCATCTCAGACATGCAGTTTAACGTGGAATTCGAACCACGACCCACCAAAGAAGTTAGAAATTACAAAGTCTTTGTCCGAACTCGATCTCACCACCTCTCGATCGGCAGCCCAGTGTCTTAGCCACTAGACTACCTAGGATATTCATTTATCTACAAACCAATTACTTTTATGGAAAGATGAACAGGTGCGCGAGCTGAACGCGGCCTGCCCTCTCCTGGAATCGAACCCGAATTAAACTTAAGTTAATATTACATGTTACTGTATGCGAACCTATAAATTTTTTTTTTATATATACAGGAAGGAGGGGCCAAGGGCGAATGCCCGCAAAAGCGCCCTCACCATAGAAGAAGGGAGCCAAAATCAAGGTCTGGGGTTTTCGAGATGTCTAGACACTGCGTTTGAAAGACGGGAGGTCATAGACAGGAGGAAAGATGGATTGAGGAAGATTGTTCCAGAGTTGACCGGTTGAGTAGATGAAAGATTGAAAATACCGATAAACTCTTGCATTAGAGTGTTCGCCAGAAAAGGAAAGAGAAAATATAGAAAATCTGGTGCTGCGTGCTCTCCTTAAAGGAGGAGGCATGCAAATGTAATTAGAGAGTTCGGAAGAGCAATGTCCGTTATAATAGCGATAATAAAGAGAGAGTGAGGCAACATTGCGGCGAAGAGAGAGATTGAAGACAGTCAGTAAGAGGCGGGGAATTGATGAGACGAAAAGCCTTTGATTCCACCTGGTCAAGTACGTCTGTGTGGATTGAGCCACCCAACACATGAGAAGCATACTCCATACAGGGGTGAACAAGACCCATGTTCAGAGACAGCAACTGAGTGAGGGTGAAGAAACCGCGGAGGCGGTACAGCACACCTAACCTCTTAGAAGCTGCTCTGGAAAGAGAGTATATGTGATCTTTCCAGGAAAGATCACGAGAAAAGGAAACGCCAAAAGTGTTTAAGAGAAGAGGAAGGATTGAGTTGAGTGTCGTTGAAGGTAAGGGGATAGTCGTGTGGAAGATTGTGACAGATGGAAGAACTGAGTTTTTGAGGCATTGAAAGCCACAAGGTTCTCTCTGCCCCAATCAGAGACAGCAGAAAGAGCAGAGGTCAGGTGTCCCATAGCCGTCCTAGGCGAACCATGGAGTGACTGTTGAGAGCGACGCTTTGTGAAGTGGGTGGAGTAGTGAAGAGTGGAATCATAGCCATAGGAGTGGATAGGACAGGAAGTGCGAATTAAAAGATCATTAATAAATAAAAGGAAAAGAGTGGGCGACAGGACAGAACCCCGAGGAACACCACTGTTAATATCTTTAGGAGAAGAACAGTGGCCATCTACAACTGCAGCTATAGATCGACCAGAAAGGAAATTAGAGATGAAGGCACAGATAGAAGGATAGAAACCGAAGGAGGGCAGTTTGGAAATTAAAGATTTGCGCCACTCTCTATCAAAAGCTTTTGATATGTCTACTGCAATGGCAAAAGTTTCACCGAAATCCCGAAAGGAGGATAGCCAAGAGTCAGAGATATATGCAAGAAGATCGACAGTAGAGCGTCCCTTGCGGAACCCATACTGACGATCTGAAAGAAGATTGTGAGAAGGTGTTTAAGAATCTTACTATTAAGGATAGATTCAAAAACTTTGGAAAGGCAAGAAATCATAGCAATTGGACGATAGTTGGAGGGTTGAGAGCGGTGACCCTTCTTTGGGACAGGCTGAATGAAAGCGAACTTCGAGCAGGAAGGAAAGGTACCAGATGAGAGACAAAGACAAGAGAGTTTGCCTAGGCAGGGTGTCAGCACAGAAGCACAGTTCTTAAGAACAACAGGAGGAACACCATCAGGACCGTACGCCTTCCTAGAGTTGAGCCCAGATAGGGCAGGTGAAAAACTTATCAATATACAGTTAATGATGTTTTTCATCAAAATAAATATGTAAATTTCATCATAATTATTTCATCAATTTGGTGAAAAATAGAGAGTAAAACCGCTTACGATTGAAACTATGGTTTTGAAGTTGAAAATCGAGTATAATCCTATCTTGCTGATGGCAAACCAAAATATTTGAACATGAGGCGCCATCTTTTGGAGGAAATGTCAATTGAATTTCCTCTCAGTTAATCAATTCTTTGATCTTTTATTATATTTCTTCAAATTAATTATCAGTTTTGAGCTTCCGGTGCTCAGTAACGTCAATGTCGGACGCTGGCGTTGAAGCTATGGGTTCGCTCCCGGATGCTGGTACCTGGATTGGGTTGGTCCAGCTACTCATCTTGTTAATGATGCAGTGGTGACGCTTGGTGCACACTCACTACCACACTGTTGGAAAATAAGTAAAAATGAAACGCGTTTCACATATCATTACAGACTTTAAAACGTCATAGAACAGAATTGAAATTCGTTCAACGGTAATGTCGATTCCGACAAGCCTCTGATGAACACCTTGTTGAAGCGGTTATCAAAATATGGTAATTTTAACAGACAGGTTAACAAAGTTTGCGTAATCGTGTGAAGCTTAAAATCAAAAAAACTAACTGAAACAACCTAAAATAATTCTATTGATCCATTTCACTTCAAAGGACCAATTAAAATGGCACAAAAAGTGTGTTAACGTTTTTCAACTTCACAAAAAAAAAAGTAAAAAACAAAAAAAAACAACTAATTTTCAGTGCGTGTGTAAACGAAATATTAAATTTCAGCTTGTACAATATCCCGTAACTTGTCCAATTTCACGTTTGAAATATTTTAAATTTTCAGTTAGTTAAAATTTTTAAAAATTAATAATAAAAAAAATTATTACAAAATATATATATATATGCAAAAAGTGCGCGTGCTCACATATATATATATATATATATATATATGTTGAATAGCCCACACCAATGTTCGAACCCGAGACCTCTGACTCGAAGCCGTGGGCCGTGACCACAGGGATACCACAGGATAAAAGTTAACGTAGCCTGGTGCATACGAGTATAGCCCACTGGTCAGCGCCCACGACTCTCGTACTAACGACACCTGATCGATCTGGCATTGTATCGACAAGTATATTGTGGGTTAGGTTAGGTTAGATTAGGCTTGGTTTTTAGAGTTTACGAAATAAGCATCGGTCCCACGACTCCGAGTCAGAGTTCCCAGGTTTGATTTGTGGTGGGATATATATATATATATATATATATATATATATATATATATATATATATATATGCCTGGCCCAGGACGGTACCAGATGAGCCAAGTGTACCTGGCTATATGCGGTGGAGAGCAACTCGCTTCTCCACCATGCCAGGCCTAGAGGCGGGGCCACCAGCATGACCTTCGTGTGAAGAGAGACCAACACCCGCAACGAGGTTAACGATATATATATTATATATATATATAATGCAAAACACAAGGAAAAAGAAATTCTCCCAGTACGTTTCGTGTATTGAACAGTACACCTCGTCAGGGTGTTCCCCGCGTCGTTTCCCTGACGAGGAAAGGTCTTGGAATATTTTTTTCTTTTTCCTTGTGGGTTTGCATCATTCATTCATTTCACGTATTTTAAGAGTGAAATTCATCATATATATATATATATATATATATATATATATATATGAGGAACAAACACAAACTTGCGGTGCCTCTTGTTCCTGAAGAATAATGCACCTGGATTGATGACAACAACGTATCTGCGATGCAAACTAACGAAAATTGCGTTCAAACCATTGGAGCATTATTGCTTTCAGTGGTGATAAAGTACGAGTGGAGGTCTCATCAGAACATTGACCCCCTGTTTACTTGGCAATGCTATTGGGAGCTGCTCGTACCCTGAAATGGAAGTATGGGCGGAATGATACTGTATCTAAAAAATTGTAAAGTTGTCATCTTCCACCTAAGCTGTAATTACGCGTGTCTTGGCCATTAGTTGATTATACAGGGTGTTCTAAAATTAGCTAGTAAACTTTTATATGTCTGTCGATAAGTAGTGGGATGTTGTGAATAATGTGTTGACGTTGAACGAAGACACTTTGAACATATAAATGAACAATTATTTTTGTTTTTCTTATTGTTGCTCTATTTGAAATAAAATTGTTAAATATCACATAATTTTGGTTAAGATATTGCGTTCATATAAAAGTTTACTTGGTAATTTTAGAGCACCCTGTATTTATAAATTATGGAATAAAGCTTGTACATAGACATCTTAACTAGTATTTTAGTTATTGTAGTTTAATTCCCTCTTGAGTCTAGTATCGCATTCTGCCTCACGAGTGGGTACTGAAAAAAATACGAGTATACTCGTACTGACGATGCAGAGGACGATACGTGGATAGAAACAACCAAATTTATGATTGTAGCGTTAACCATAAAATACTGTTGTTGCACAACATTATAATTGCGGGTTTCCGAGCTCTTTTTCTATATAATAAAAATCTTGGTCCCCCTCAAAAGGCAACGGGTTTTTGGACCCCGAGTCGTGTTTTGCTTTTAGAGAATTGCTCCCGAGAAATTTTTCTTCTAAAATTTCTGCGCGTGGCAAAGACGAAAAGATGACAGACTAACTAAGGGAGGACATCTTAAACGATTGATTCTTTAGTTTATCCGCTAAAAACAGCCTAGTAGTAAAGCGCAGGTCTGTTAACCTAAAGGTCCTGAGTTCGACTCACGGCTCAGACCTCAGATTTCTTTTGCTTAAGGTGTCTGAGTCTCCCTTGGTTGAATAGTTGTTCAAATCCCACGTCAAGTTGTAGGTCCCCCTCTGTCATATGACCTTTGGGTTGCTTAACCTCATTCACAACATCTGAGTATTATTTACCTCATGAGTTACCCTAGTCCCAGTCTACCCCTGTCCCCAAATTAGGGGTTCAGTCAAAATACTTCTTAAATTAATTTCCGTGATACTATCTGCGGATGAGATATACCCACCCTTAAAGGGGTGGGGTGGGGGGTGCAAAACACCTTCGGCTTGATTCGAACTTGATACCCAGCTTGATTTCTGTTCAACCTCATCCATCCAATTAATTTGGCATCCCTAAGGAGGACTTTTGAGGTAAATCCATTCGGATCCTTGGGGTCTTCAAACGGGGATGGGGGCCTCACCCCAACTAACTTAATTTAGTTCAAAATCCTTCCGCATTTGTAGAATTATCGTAACCCCCCCGTAAATTCTCAGAGTCACGTTGGCGCGAAAATTACACACAACACACAACTGTGACCACCTGAATAAAGTTGCGACATTTTAACATTTTCAGCTGTGTATGCCTACATTTAACCTAACCTAAAACTTTGTCGAGAAGAACACGCGCGCGCACACACACACACACATACATACACACAAAATATATATATATATATATATACACACACAGAACAACACGGGAAAAACCAAAAATTGATTACATTCAAGACAAATAAGAGTGTGTGATGTAAAAACCCAAAGAAAAAACCTCGAGAATGATAAAGAAAAATATGGCGTTTTTCCTGTTCTTTATTTTTGTATTTTCTTGTCACGACCAAATAATTTGTTTTCGTTCTTCGTCACTTGAATACTTCAGTGTTGTGTGGTGTATATATATATATATATATATATATATATATATATATATATATATATATATATATATATATACACACACACTGTATTTAATCATATATATATATATATCGTCATTATGCGAATAACAGAGAGAGAGATATTTTGAACTTGACCGTTGATGAATGTATGAAAAGAACGCAGATAATAAGTTTTAAACCAAATAAGAATGGTCGAGATCGGTGGAGTAACTTTGTAATTTATTGGTCATATTATTATTGTTAAAAAACATTAAAAATTGTTCTTTTTACGGTTAAAAGAAAAAATAATAAGGGCTGTTTTTTATTATTTTTGTCTGCTACACATCATTATAAAGTCATTCAATGACTGTGGTTAGTTCTTTTAAAATCCTGTTGTTAGTTG
Source organism: Bathynomus jamesi (assembly GCA_023014485.1). Classification (NCBI taxonomy): domain Eukaryota; kingdom Metazoa; phylum Arthropoda; class Malacostraca; order Isopoda; family Cirolanidae; genus Bathynomus; species Bathynomus jamesi. The sequence continues at coordinate 404,367 of JAJOZX010003311.1, read as the reverse complement.
GTTGTCTCGTTTATCCTCCTTCCCAATAATCTAAAAGGGATCGTAAAGGACGGGACCTACTAAAGCTTTACCAGGGATCCGAACCATGTGTCGATACATTATCTGAACGCCAAGGACAATCTCCCATCCAACTCCTATCCAAAGCCAATGTCGCTTAATTAACTGCTGATCGACGGGAAGTGGTGTTACTACAATAGCCACGACATAGTCATCGCATTCGCGGTAAAGGCGTCAAATGAAAGTCGCTAACTTAAGTCGCTAATTTAACCTAACCTGACTTAACCTAACTTGGTATAGATCGATTTGACGGGGATGGGGGCATGATACCCAGAGGCAACTGGTTATCGAAACAAATTGTGACTAATCTGGTTAGGTTGTGGTTTCGCGTTTTTCGCCCATCAGAGGGCGCTGAGATACGGGGTAATGGCACCAGCCGGAAAAGAAAACTCCCTCCTTAGAAAGGAGAACTGGGTCGAACTAAATACATTACGTGCAGCGGACTCGTCACTGCACCTCTCCCCCATTATTAGTTTCAATCGTAAGCGGTCTTTAATCTGTATTCTTCAACAGAATGATGAAATAACTGTGATGAAAACACATAATTAACTGTATATTGATGAAAAACTTTCACACACACACATATATATATATATATATATATATATATATATATAATCTATCGGGTAGACGAAAAAACCTGGACACACTGTTTTTCCTACAAATTTCAAACTAGTCAAGCTAATACACCCAAATTAGTACAAGATGTAGCCAATAGTATAGTTATCATGTGCTAAAAATTTCAATGGAACTCATAATTATAAACTTACCCTATTGAAATCGATGTTGTATTGGCCCCCATTTTTTTGAATTACGGCCAGTACTCTTCTTTTCCACTGATCTATGGATGATTTTAGTTTGTCTTGGACACCATAGCCCAAACAACCTCAATTCTTTGTCTAAGAGTTTCCAGTTTTGAAAATAGTTCCCTGCGACCATGGTACACCAATGACTTCAGCTCATTCCACACGAAGTAATCCAGAGGATTTAGTCGGGAGAATTTGGTGGCCATTCTTCACTTTTTATGATTCAGGAATGTTCGCCATCAAAATTCTTGGGTTGCCTTGGCTGAATGGATGTTGCATTGCTTGAACAAAAATAAAATCTTCATTCGGGTACAAGTCTTGGCATTCCGGTAAAAGTTCTCCGAGGTGTTCAGTGTAATTTTGCGAGTGATAATCATACTATTGGCTACATCTTGTACTAATTTGGGTGTATTAGCTTCACTAGTTTGAAGTTTGTAGGAAAAACAAAGTGTCCAGGTTTTTTCGTCCACCCGTTATATATATATATATATATATATATACAGGGTGGGCCGTAAGTTTCCATACATAGGAAAAATAAATTTTTTTTTATGGACAACCATTTTTTTATATATAATATGCTCTACATGGTTGCCATTGTTTTGAAAACACATTTCAATACGTGTTCCCCACTGTTGATGAACACGCATTAGCACAGTTGACGTTATGCTTGTAATGGCGTTGGTGATACGTTCCTTTAGATGATTTATGTCTCGTATCTTTTCCTGATACACCATGGCCTTCAAGTGCCCCCAAAGATAGAAATCAAGGGGGGAGATCTGGGGATCTGGGAGGCCACTCCACAGGACCACGCCACCAATCCAAGCATCCGGAAACTGCTGATCCAAATACCGACGCACGTATTTAATTTCCTATGTATGGAAACTTACGGCCCACCCTGTATATATATATATATATATATATATATATATATATATTATATATATATATATATAAAGAGACAAAGAAATACGTATGAAAGTTCCACTAAACAAATTCCGTCCTACAGAAAGACAAGCTTCACCCTCCTTCAGGGTGGCGGGAGGGGGGATACCTTTCCCAAAGGAGGGGTATAAAGGCAGATGAAGATAAAGCCGTGAAGCCCTCAAGATAATTCCTCACACAGATGAGTCGACCATTCCTCTAGACGTGCACCGACAAACGGGCGAAATAATGAAGTGAAGGAAAGGAGAAGTGTGTATATATATATATATATATATATATACATATATATATGGCTACTTTAAAGGCTCTGTCGGTGAATCTCTTCCTCAAAAGAGACGAATAATGGGGCCTGTAATTGTATTTACAGCCCTCATTCAATTCACTTATTCACTATCCATCGGATGGTGTATACTTCACACACTCGTTAAGTCTTCGGTCCCCTTTATCTATCTTTTTGTGTTTTTTTTGTATCGTTTGATTCATCTATCAATTATGTATCTTCCCACTTAGTCATCTCTCTCTGTGAGCAGCAAATTTATGACAAAATTTGAATTTTGGAGTGCCACTGGCAGCGACATTACTCATACCGAGTTCTTTTTTTCTGGTTGAAATGGCACTGATCTCATATTGATTTGGTGATCATGTACGTAAATTGGATTGGGTCTTTCGTTAGACTCTCATGCAGAATATCGGGAAAAGCTATATTTAGAAAATGTGATTATGAATTAATTCACCAAAAATGATACCTTTTATTATGTAAATAATAATAATAAATATCATTCACCATTATTTACAGGCGGGGATTGAGCAGGGATGCTATAAAATTACATGAAAGTGTGTTGGTACCGGTACTTTTGTCTGAGTGTGTGAAGCATTGATATGGCATGAAAGGGAGGACAAAATGGTGAAAGTTGGCATGGTAATCTAAGGAGTATGTGTGGCGGGAATCGGACTGACAGAGAAAGAAATCGTGTGATTCTGGAAAAGGTATGGTGGTGTTGAGAAGTCAGTGGAGGTGAAAAATAAAAGGAAAATGAGTTGAGGTGGTTTGGAAAATGTTGAAAAAATGCAAGATGAGTGTTATGAAAAGAATGTATAAGAATGTTTGCGAAGGTTGATGGGAGGAAGAAGGAAGCCGAGAAGGAGGTGGATGGACATGGTGAATGATTGGGTGAGAAAAGGTGGACTTGATGTGGGTGATGTGGTGATGCGTGAGAAGTGCTCGCGAGTCGGTTGGAATGGAAGAAATTCTTTAGAAATTTGTAAGTAAGGCCTCTGTCTCTCTCTTTATTCTCGACAAATCCTGGTAGCGCCACCGCTCATGGCATATGAAGTCCCGCTAAGTGTCGAATTTAGCCATGTGGGGGACGCTGGTCTACCAGAATGTGTATGTGAACGGATGTGTGCACTTTAGTCTCTACCTTTTCTTCTTCTTCTTTACCTTCGGTCTTTCGCATCCGAATTATTTTTGCCTTCTCACCCCAATCCAGTGGGAAACAAAATTTTTGTAATGTATGTACTGTAGGCCTATATATTAGGAAGTTATTCTACCGTACGACGTAGTCGTCTTTAGATTCTATTCCGTTTGAGTTTACACACACACACACACACACACACATATATATATATATATATATATATATATACGGAATATATATATATATCTTACCTTTAGTTTTCTTCCGCCCGAATTGTTCATTCTGACGAAGGTCAAGCTTTTCACTCCACCTTAGACCTACAGTTTAACGTGGAATCCGAACCACGCCCCACCAGCAACCTAGCGTCTTAAGTACTAGGCTACCCAGGGTACCCATTTATCTACTAACCACTTTTTTTATTGTGTGGAAGGATGAACAGCTGAGTTTTGTACAACCCCTAAATCTTTTGCTTTAGAATTTCTCTGAATTTCCTGGCCATTTGGGGTATAATATTCCATGGATATTAGGTCCTCTCTTTTTCCGTACCTTAATAGCTGAAATTTCTCGGTGTTAAATTTCATATTGTTGTCTTCCGTCCACTTGTAGATTCTATTCATGTCTGTTTGTAGAGATCCTATATCTTCTGGGTTTCTTATTTTTCTACTGATCTTTGTGTCATCGGCAAAGGATGTTACTATGCTGTCTCTGGTAATGTCCTCATCTATGTCAGTTAGCATGATTATAAAGAGTAGTGGAGCTAATACTGTTCCTTGTGGTACTGAGCTGAGGACCTCTGATTCTGATGAAGATACTCCTTGTACTGTAACGACTTGCCGCCGTTCACTAAGGAAATTATATATCCATTTCCCTACTTTTCCTGTGATTCACATCTACTTCAGTTTATGTATTATGATTCCATGGTCACACTTGTCGAACGCTTTGGCAAAGTCTGTGTATATTACATCATAGTTTTCATTACTTTCAAGTGTATCAATAATGTTGTTGTTGTGTTCCATTAGCTGTGATAGGCATGATCTGCCTGACCGAAACCCGTGTTGGTTATCATTGGTTATTTTTCGAGCTTCCAAAAAGTCAGATTTTCTGTCTAACTATTCTTCAAATATTTTAGTGAGATGAGATGTAAGCGACACTGGCCTATAGTTTTTGGCCTCAGATCGATCTCCTCCTTTATATATTGGGACTATGTTTACGCTCTTCAGGATGCCCGGTATTTCTCCCGTGCTAGTGATCGTCCCCATATCCAGTATAGGGGCTCAGCGATTGCATTCTTGCAGTTTTTGATCAGTGTGGCATTCCATTTATCCGGTCCTGGTGCTGATTGTGCTTTTAGTTTCCCTATACCTTGTGCAATATCATCTGTCGTAAAGTCGAAGTCCGTCATACTTTCCCCTTGTAATAATTCTTCTTCAAAGAACGCGTTTCTATCGCATATCAGTGTCAGTTTTTGGCATAATGAAGATGATTCGTACTGAGCTCTTAATATTTCAGATACTTCTGTTAGATCATCAGATAAAGCACTGTCCTCGTTTTTCAAAGGTCCGATAGTCGCATGGTTTTTCGACTTCCTTTTTGCAAAATTATAGAAGTACTTTGAGTTAACTTTTATAGCTTCTAAAGCGTCGTCTTCTTTTTCTGTATGCTTCTCAATTAGTTCCTGTATGACGCCATCGACTCTCTGTAATTTATCGTTTAATATTTTTCTGATGTTATCTTTACAGTTACTTAATTTTGCAGTCACTCGTTTTCTCTTTCGGAACAATGACCTCTTTTGTCTCTCGAACCTACTTCTCTTTCCTCTTTGTTGTATTTTTGGGACATGTCTTTCCACAATTTCCAGCGTCTTCTCTAAAGTCATTAGCATCTCTTCCGTTGTCTTGGCCTCGAAGATGGATTTCCAATCTATTACTTCCATGCTGGATGTCACATCTTCCCAGTTTATAGCTTTGGAGTGAAAATTAAAAGTTTCGAATTTGCTTCTTTCTGTTGTGCGTGTTTTTACCTTTCCTGTTGCTTTTATATTAGTTGTTATTTCAATAATGTTGTGATCCGATATTATAGTTGGGGATATTTCTACATTATTAATTAGGTTGCTGTTGTTTGTGAACACCAAATGTAGGCAGTTGCTTTTTCTTGCGTTTTCTGTTATTTCTTGTGTTAACATAAATTCATCAGCCAGAGCTAGTAGCATTTTTACCTGCTCCTGGTCTTCCCATGTGCCCCCCCTCGTCCTGGTTTACATACATATATTTCTTCCTATCCTTTTATATTTCATAAGTGGAAAATTAAAATCACCACAGAAAAATATTTGGGGTTGGAGAGCGAAGATCTTTTACCCAGTTTCTTACCTCTGTAATGGAATCAGAGAATTTTGAGGTTGACGTGTTCGGGGGTCTGTACATTACAATTAGTACCATATTTAATTTTTCAACTTTTGCTGCTACACATTCTACGTAGCTGTTTGAGGTACTTAGTCATTTCTGCCATATGCCTTTCGCGTGTGTAAATAGCACATCCTCCTTTAGGTCTCACCATTCTGTCGGCTCGGAGGATGTTATAGTTGTCAATTTGTATTTCTTTTTTATCGATACAGAACGCTCAGTGTTCACAGTTCGCCTTGCAGTCGTTTAGATGGTTTTCCGTGAGGCGTGCAAAGTCTGCTCCGGTTTCTTGCACGAGTCCTTTCAGGTATAAAACTTTAAGGTATAAAACTCAGAATGTCCCATCTTGAAACGGACATGTTATGTGCCTTGAAAAGTGGACGCTCAATTCTGCCAGATGAGGTTTAAGTTTTGGTTAAAAATATAATAGTTACCCTTTTTTTTTTATGTATTCAATCTGACGTGAAGGCAGCGAGTCTTTTGCTTATATTGAGGTTCTAAATGTAGCTGGGCTAGGCTGCTTTAAACCCTAGATCCTGTCCCAAAGCTGGATCCTATCTGCTTTGCAGATAGCTGGTGAGGGAAGCTATATTTCTGGGACCTCTTTGCGAGTGACCCGTTGCCCATTTCGGGCTAGCATCATTAAAAAGAAAAACTATGGTGTTTGTCATTTACCATTACTTATTCGGACTATAGTGGATTTAATTTTCCTAGAAGAGTTCCTTGTTCCATGCACGGTCTGTGTGTATCATAAAAAACCTCGGGGAACCATTCTGAGTTCATTCCTATATATATATATGTTGCTTTCAGTGGTGACCAACCATGTACGAAAGAAAGCTTCGTCAGTACTTTGACCATTTATTTGCTTGGCAATGCTGTTGCGAGCTGCTCGTATCCTGAAATGGGCATATGGGTAGAAATGCGTTCTGCGTAAAAGATGTTTAACTCTTCATACTTCTATACTGAAACTGTAAAGTCATCAATAGTAATCCCTGGAAAGAAATTCACGGGTCCCACAGACCCAACACCCAATTCATTTCTGACCCACGATTTCCTATTATATTAAGGGTTAAGAATATTTACATTTGATTTTATAATAAAATATTAACTTCCTTTTGGACAAATATGCAAGTGAACATTGAATATATATATATATATATATATATATATTAGGGTGTTTCATACCTATAGGGTAAAATAAAAATGAGCTTGGAGTTTTAATCCACACGTTTCTCCGTATTCTAAAGAACAAGAAAACACGTTTGTGCAAGTTTGAACCAGATCGCGCTGCATTTAGAGGTCCCCAACTTTGACGACTTTTTGTCAGTTCATTTCTCGCCTGCCTGCAGTGAAGACGGTTTTCTTCGTCACTTGAGCGGTTCGTGTTGTATAGTCTATTGGACAACTATGGAGGTAATTATATATGCTACTAATTATCTCATTTTACTGTGGTATTGAAATTTATTATTATTTAATTTCTGTCATTTTACTGTGGTAGTGATATTTATTATTAATATTACATGAAATTAATTAGTCTGTTGCATATTGGACAACTAAGCTGGTAATTATTTATGATACTAATTAATGTAATTTTACTGCGGTATTGAAATTTATTTAATTAATGAATTGTCAAAGAGAACGTAGTGTACACGTATCAGTTTTATAAATAAAGAAAAGCAATAACTGGGACTCGAACCAGTGTCATAGCCGTTTGGCAGCATCGCTCAAGTCGGCGTACACAGCACGCTATCCACTCCCTAGATGGTGTAGTGGATAGCGTGCTGTGTACGCCGACTTGAGCGATGCCGCCAAACGGCTATGATACTGGTTCGAGTCCCAGTTACTGCTTTTCTTTATTTAATTAATGAAATTAATTACGATGTGAAATTATTTCTGTGGAATTATTTAGTTTGTTTTCTTTTCCAGGTGTCTACCAGAGCGAAAACAGAAGTGTTTCTTATTGGCCAGACGGATGCGAACATCACATCAAGTGGCCTTCCAACTCAGTTGCAAGTACTCAAAAAGTACTTTTACCACCAAAAGGAGCAAAAATTTGGACGTACTAAATGCCTGAACCTGTGCCTGGATGCCTGTCTCATATTTTGGGAGAGAGCGAGAATCCCCATGATGCGTCGAGATTCGGCCTTGAGGAAGATGGAATCCCTTCTCAAGGAATACGACCGGCTTGTGAAGCACAAGTCACATAAAGCAGAGTCCTTCCGAGTGAAGGAGGCGATGTTCAAGGAGGCAATAGCGAAGGAGATCATGGACATTGCTCATTCACAGGCTAAGGAAATGATGAAGAATCAGGAGGACATCCACTTTCTCGACATGCAGCGTGAAGATCCAAATTCCTGCAGCATGGGCCCTGTTGACATGAAGCTTCACTATAAGGAGATTAGGAAAAGGAAGAGGCTGGACAAGATTAAGGAACAACAGGAGAAGGCCAGGAAGGAACAAGGAGCTGCAGAAGATACGGGGCTTTAGTGATTTCAACTTCGTCAGAGACTGACTCAGATGTCGTTGACCCAACCGTGGAAGTTTTTCCATCCTCCTCCAAGGGAAATACCAAGAAGCGACGCAGGAATCTGATCTCACAGGATGTGACGACTACCTACGATCGGCTGAATATTTCGTACCGCGATTCAGCTATGTCGTACGCTGCAGCGGCTAAATCACTAGGTTTTGACTTGGATAAACTGTCCATTTCTGCCAGTACCATGTACCGCACACGCAAGGCTCTCAGGAAGGTGGCTGCTGAAAGTTATCAATCCGACGAAGTTTGTCCTGGTCAGCCTCTTGTCTTGCATTGGGACGGTAAGCTCCTACCTGACAATGAGCAATGGAAGGAGAGCGTTGACCGGATCGCCGTCCTCGTCTCTGGCGACGGCAAGGAGAAGTTGCTCGGCGTTCCTAAGGTGACGTCCGGAACCGGCGAGAAGATAGCGCGAGTTTGCTTGGATTTGGTCAAGGAACACAGGATGGAAGAGCGCGTGCGGGGACTGTCTTTCGACACGACAGCGTCGAACACCGGGATTCATATCGGGGCCTGCGTCCTGATTGAGAAAGGTCTTGGCAGAGAACTCATGTACTTCCCCTGTCGGCATCACATCTATGAAGTCATCCTCAGCTCCGTCTTCAAGCGTGCATACGGCCCTTCAAGTGGCCCCGATAACCCGTTTTCAAGAGGTTTCAGGCACATGGAAGTTCATCGACCGGTTGGACGTGCGGCCGTACGATTTTGCTCAAGTCAATGACTCTATGAGGGAACTGAGGGAGAAGTCAGTCCTGCTGGTGAGAGGGATGGTGAGCACGTCGCATCAGCGCGATGACTACAAGGAACTGCTACAGTTGGTTCTCATCTTCCTGGGAGAAGCAAAAGTGGTGGATTTCCCTCTCAGAGCCCCTGGCGCTTACCATCACGCTTGATGGATGGCGATAGCCATCTACTCCTTGAAAGTAATTCTACTGAAGAAGCAGTTCAAGATGTCGAGTCACGAGTTGGAAGCTCTGACAGCCGTAGGTCTCTTCCTGTCCCTCGTCTACATCCGAGGTTGGACTCGTGCTGCAACCTCAAGCAAGGCTGCCGCAGTTGATCTGGAATTTCTGCGTGACGCGGAAGCCTTTGCCATGTCGGGATATTCGTGTGTTAATGCTGCGCAAGAAGCCATGTCTCGACACCTATGGTACATCTCTGAGACTCTTATTGCCATGGCGTTCTTCGACGCAGATGTGGCAGATGAAGAAAAGGCTCAGATGGTCGTCAGTTTGGGTAAGCCCGCATCGAAAAAGGAACTCAAGCGACCCCAAGGGAAGAACGTCAGGAATCTTGCCTCGAAACACCTGGCGGAGTTCGTGACAGGAAAGACGATGGCTTTCTTCCATGCATTCGACTTGGACACAGAATTCTTGAAAAAGCCAGTTGCCGAGTGGACTGAAGTAGAGGGCTTCAAGCAAGCAGCGACAACTGTTAACAAAATCTCTGTCGTCAACGATCGGGCCGAAAGAGCCATCGCGCTCACCAAAGAGTTCAACTGTTCTCTGACGAAGAACGAAGAGCAGAAGCAGTATTTGCTCAAAACTGTGATGCAGCATAGGGCGAAATACCCGAATAAAACCAAGAAGGATTTCATGGACAAATGATTCGCAAGAAGTGGTTGTTTTTTGTATCTTTGTGAAAATGTGTAGTGAAATGGTACTCGTTTGTTGAATAAAAATTCATTGACAGATTTTTGTTTAATTTTTTCCGTTTATGATCTGCCAGAGCATCAAACTGGGGACCCGTAAACTTTAAACTATTGAATTAATACTTCGGTTTATCAGTCTCCTCAGCAAATGGAACAAGGGGATCCATGTGGATTAAAATTTTTCCAAACTTTTAATTTATGAAACACCCTAATATATATTAGTGATGTAGGTCACATCCGCATAACATCCGCACATTTTCTCGCATCCGCGTCCGCATCCGCACTTTGGACTGCGGATGTCGTGCGGATGTGGACCGTTGAGATAAAACGTCATTAATAAGCGGAAATTATCAAATTCTACTCTATTAATAGAACTAGTTCATTGTGCGCAAAAGTGATGCAAGCGACAAGACGAGAGGCTGTTCTTGTATGAAGTTACTCTTGCAACCTACTTAGATCCACGTTACAAAGCTAAGTTATTTTCACCTAGTACATTAGAACGAGTTAAATCATCACTTGGCAAAGCAGTTGAAGAGCTTCAATCTCTTGAATCTGTCGCTTCGCCACCCACCAAAAGAATAAAAGTTTCAGTGACAGAACCAACACCTTCAACGAGCAAATCTATCACAGAATCTGTCTCTGTTTCTTGAGTCAAGCAGCAATGACGAGACCTACGCGATGTCAAAAGATGTAGTAAAAATGATCGAGAGCTATCACCAAGAAAAACGCCTGGCTGCATGAGACAATCCTATTAGTTGGTGGAAAAATACGCAGAATATCTATCCATACTTGAGTAAACTTGCGAGGAAACATTTAGCCTGTCCTCCAACAAACGTACCAAGCGAGAGATTATTTAGCAGTGCTGGATTAATATATGATGAAAAGAGAAACAGACTGGCAGCAGAAAAGGCAGAAAAATTAATGTTCCTTAAGCATAACCTTCCTATAATTAAGTTTGAACATTAAACGATGAACATCTTAGTTTACTTTACTTTAATTACTCATTTATAAATATGCCTAATAAAACTTTAAACTTAATATAAATAGTTATCAAGCTAATTAAAGATCTCTTTCTATAAGGGTGGAGGAGGTTGGGGAAAGAGGTCGGTGGGGTGCATTTGAGTTGGGTTCACGTCCCGCATCCTGGTAACACAATTATGGTTTCTAATTGTGGCTGAAACTCAACAAAATATAACGAATTTATTTGCAGACGAATTCACTAATTGATTTCTATATTAGTTAGATGCTTGATATTATTTATATGTTCAGAGAAAAGTACAGCAATTATTGTACAATTAATCAATTATACTACATTATAGCTACAGCTCTCTCTATATAATAACTTATTATATACGTTAAACACAACAAATCTCGAATATATCCTAAAAAATAACGAAAATGTAGACATCCGCATCCGCGGATGTTGAAATCAAACATCCTCATCCGCATCCGCGGATGTGAAAAAAATGACATCCGCTACATCACTATATATATATATATATATATATATATATATAAGCACACCGGACAAAAAATTAGTCACCCCTAATAGCACCGATAGTAGGAAGTTCAAGGTCACACAGAGGGCGCTGATGTAGCATTGGTAAGTGACAAGTAGCGGTGACGTAGCACTCAGGATCAGATCTGTTTCGTGAGGTGGTGAAGAACAAAGTGTGTGTTGGATATAGTCTGCAAAATGGGTCGTGAGGCAGACGTTACTCAGTGGCAAAAAGGAGCCATCGTGTTTGGCAGAGCCCACGGACACAAAATGTCTGAAGTAGCCCAATTTGTTGGTGTGTCAACGCGTACTGTCCAGCGAGTTTACAAAGAGTGGTGTAGTTCGCAATCAACTGACAATCGACGGCGTAACTGTGGCCGGAAAACAATTCTCGACAATAGGGGCCGCCGCCATGTTTCTCGTCTAGTAACTGCAAATCGTTTTCAAACCAGAGAACAATTGCTCCAAGAAACCAATGAGGTTCTCCAGCGACCAATTTCCGAACGGACATTGCGACGAGAACTGCATGCGATGGACATCTGGAGCAGGGTACCACGGAAGAGGCCGCTGTTAACAGCAAGTCACAAATTGGCACGTTATAAATGGGCTCAGAGGCACAAAAACTGGACTGCGGCAGATTGGAAACGTGTAATTTGGTCCGATGAGTCCCGTTTTTGTTTGTTCTCCAATGATGGGAGGCGACGAGTACATCGCAGGTCCAATGAAGCCTTTAATCCTGAATGCGTCGGAGGTGTTGTTCAGGCTGGAAACAGAAAGTGAAGCGCAGGAATAGACACCCACGGACTCTGGCGGAACTTCGGGACCGGCTGATGAACGAGTGGCAGCAAATCGATGTTCAGTACATGCACAACCTCGTAGAGTCTCTGCCTCGCCGGATTCGTGCGGTTATCAAGGCCAGAGGCGCCGTCACACGTTATTAGGTACATTCTGAGAGGGGTGACTAATTTTTTGTCCGGTGTGCTTATATATATATATATATATTACAGGGAATCTGCTTAACTAGGGATTTTATGAAATCCCTAAAATGTTCAGGGATTTCATGTAAGGTTAAGTCGTGATATTTTCGCTAGTTTTAACGAAAATATCACGACTTAACCTAAGGGTTAAGCGTATACAGTTGACCTAACTGGGTATTCAATTTTCCTGTAGATTTAATGAAAAAATCAAAACTTCACCTTACTTGAAATACCTGAACATTTTAGGGATTTCATGAAACCCCTAGTTACACAGATTCCCTGTAATATATATATATATATATATTATATATATATATTACAGGGTGTCCCATAAGTCCTGTCTCATAAGAAAATTTATTCTAAATTAAGCTTACACAAGTAAGACATTAGACTAAAACAAATGCTCAAATTGATGTCTTGTTTCGGGACCTTTCGTTTTGTTGCAAGTAGAATAACACCCAATGGCTAATATGGAAGTGGGTTACACTCCTGAGGAAAAGGCCTCCGATGGGACAGCCTGTATATATATAAAGGGTTTAGCTCACTTAAAACCCAAATTAGATTAAATCTAAAATTGTGAGCAGTGACATTTCAAGTGCCATCATGACAAAATGAGTGCCTTTAAAATAGGTATCATTGTTACTAATTACGTTTTGAAGGTAATTATTTTAGTAAATTGATTTAATTACGTGGAATTAAATATATTAAATGTAAAATTTAATTATTTGTAATTAGTAAAAAATAAAGGAATTAGAAATATATTATTAAAAAACAATTTTTATTTTTGGATTATTATTAAAGCGAAAATTAATAATACAAAATGAGGGACAGAAGACTAGTTGGCAACGAGAGAGAGAGAGAGAGATCCAGGACTCGGAGCTCCTCCGCTGGTGGTTGGGTTAAACTTGCAGGGGTCACTAACCTGAGCGGTAGCGCCCACTAGTGGGCTCACATTAAAAGTAATTAAACATTTATTTCATTATTTATTTTATCGATTATGTTGATTTATTGTTTTTGATCTAAGGTGGGCGATAAGCTTTTTTTAATTTACAAAAAATCGTAAAAGTGGGCGGTGAACAGAAAAAAAAAAAGGTTGGTGACCTCTGCCGTTAAAGAGTGGCTGTGCATTTGTCAGAATGTAGGGTTTAGTTTAACTCTCTCTCTCTCTCTCTCTATGCGATGCACTGTACGTAAGATAATGTCGTCACTCGCTTTGTTTTCTGTCAAGATTTTTGTTAAATTAAATTAACTCTGTTAAAATGTTAATCCTTTTTGACAACGCCAAAATTTCAAATTTTTCTATTCAAAATGTCTGTCACGACCGTGTGCAATCTCTCGTCAAGCGTCCCGTGCAACACTTAAACAAAACTTAGAGCAGGGGTTCCCAACCTTTTTGTATGGTTATGCAACACTCAATTTTAATCCAGCTCCATTATATCTCAAATCATTAGATATTTTTTATAACTTGTGGGTCGCGCGTCATTGCCCCACAAAATAGTTGTCATTACCCCAGTGGGGTAATTTACCCCTAGGATGGGAACCACTAACTTAGAGTAAGTCAGTGTAAAGAGGACAAATTGAGCTCAAATAACTGTAGCTTAAAGAAAATCAAATCACGGACTAAATAAATCATGACATTTTGGATTACCATAAAAATAAATAAATTTCAATTAATTATTTATTAAATAATAAATAATAAACGGTTATTTTAATTTATTTGTTGGGTAGAAGAGCGACACCAAAATCTGGCGGCTGCACGAAGGGGTCTTCAAAATGCGTTGAAAGGCGAATGTTAAATTAGGTCGTATGAAATTAAATTGATCCAGTATCTTATATTTGGTTTTACTCCCGCCCGAATTGTTCATTCTGAAGAAGGTTGGGCTCATCACTCCACCTTAGACCTACAGTTTAACGTGGAATCCGAACCACGCCCCACCAGTAGCCCAGCGTCTTAACCACTAGGCTACCCAGGGTACCCATTTATCTGTCCACCAATTTCTTTATTGTGTGGAAGGATGAACATCTGGTTTTTTATGCTGCGCGTCGCCTGCCATTACCGGGTCTCGATCTTGGGACCGATGGGTTCGTAGTCAACGACGCTAACCACTACACCAGTGAGGCGCATTTGGAGTATTTTTTTATGGATAGACCGCATTAAGAGGGACCATACCCGGAGCTATGCCATATTTACCGACAAAATTTTTAAAATTCTTTAATTATTATTATCCAATGTTAATTAACCTAATCTGACTTATCCTATCGTAACTTGACTTAACCTAACATAATGAAAAACCCACTGATGAGAAATGTTGCAATTTGTCATGTCAACAACATATATATATATATATATATATATGTCAAAAGGAGGGGGCGACAAGCTTGACCTTCGTAAAATGAGGAATCATCGCACGGAACATTTGAAAGGTTGAAGGGTATAACCTTCAGTGACCTCAATGACCTATCCTTATTCCTTGAGTTCCTAGAATTGTCGACGAAATAAATATATAGGTCCACCTAACCTGAGCTAACTTAATCTAACTCATCCTAATCTAACCTAACGTCGGATTAGGATACGCATTCATTCTCATACTTTTTGACATTATGACGCCCTTTCTGATCACTGTCTTTACGGGCACCCTTCCCTTCCAAAACGGGCTAATAGACAACAAAGTTTCGGTATTGGCTTTTCTTAAGTATTAGGAGAGGATTTTTGCAATAAACTGTAATGCAAAGAGAAAAACTATGAAAGACAATTTACATTAGTTTTTTTGATAAATTTTAATTTTTTCTAATCTCTTTCTAACACTTCTCGGTCCCCTTTAGGCTCTTTCGTGAACCCCCTACAATTGAGGGGGGGGTCGCCCCCCCCCCGTAGTATAAAACCACTGTAAACTAAACGTATACACTTATTTTTTACAAAATAAATATATTTTTAGTGTAAAAATATGGGAAGCCCGCCTTGGAGGTCCGGTGCTAGTGTCTCCGAGCAACTGATACAATGAGAAAACGGACAAACGGAAGGCCATTTACAAAGTTTCATCGCCTTACTCTCTGGATATTCCAGTCGCAAATGGAAAAATGAAAATTACAACATCGATTTTGGCCAACGGCTCGGAATGATTTTAAAATATTATTTGCTATTTTCTTTCTATTTATTTTGAATAAGTTTCCCATATACAGTAAAAGCGAGATCATTGAAAGAAAACGAATTTATCTTTTAATGTATCTCGGATGAAATTTTTTTTAATATGTTATTTTTTTGAAAAGGTTGGTCATCCTTTTTATTAAAAGTATGAAATTTTTACTGTACCTTTTCTACACATGGGGAATTAGTAGTAGTCCCCTAGTGTGAAACACGCACTATGTGATGTCCTGTCAGCTCGTTAATAAACGCTTTGCGCACGTACAACAAAATTTTGCGGTACTCTGGAAAAAGTATTTGCGGATTAGTTCCTCTCTCTTTTAAGTAACCCCACAAATAAAAGTCACAGGGGTTTATTCTGGTAATGTTGGTGGCCATATTATTTCTTTATCATAAACCGCAGGAAATCTGTTGGACAGATCTCTTCCTTCGAAATTATCGTGTAAGTATCGTGAGCTGAGAGGACATCACACAGTATGTTTTGTACTTGGGGACTAATTCCCCATCAATAGAAAAGATAGTAAAAATTTCATACTTTTATTTCAGTTAATAAAAACAAAACAAAAAAACCTTTCGAAGCGTGAGATGTTTGGAAAAAATCACCCGATAATATATATATATATATATTATATTATAATATATATATAATTGTTTAAAAATAATAATAATAATAATTAGAAACTCTACGGAAAAAATGCACCACTTTTCATTACTCGAAAATTTCGCCATTCGCCGTTTGGTTTTCTGAGGAGGCGGACGCGTTTGACGAGTGGCTCCGTTCGATAAGCGATTCCCGCGTTCATTCTCGACTGAGACCCAGAGTTCGATTTGGATTATTAATTAAGTCTGAGGTTGATATTAATTAATTTTGTTAATTGATCTTCATATTAATCGTGCGCTTATAGAATATAGACGAATATACACTTAATATATTTCAGTCACGGATAATTTTGTATTTTTAGCAAAACGTCCATTATATAAATCATATTTTTAGAAGGTTTTATCGTGGTATATATACTGGCATTGTAATTCTGGTCTGGTATTGAAAAATAAAGTGCAAGTAATGTCAATTAATATATAATATAAATATATATATATATATATATATATATATATATATATATATATATATACCAGGTGTCCCCAAAAAATGTCCCTATTTCTAAATAAATGTTCTAAGTTAAAATAAAGGAATTTAAACACAAAGACAAACGCTATTAATAGGTACGTAAAACATACTACAGGGTGAACGAAAAGTCCCTGTGCACCTGTCCGCTTCCAACGAAGCGCAGGTATAGGTTCACTATACTTCTTGCGGGTGCACATGGCCTTTTCGCTCACCCTGTAGTATATTAACCTTAATTAAACAACATGCTCAGTGTAATCGCCAATTTTTTCTAACAATATTTAACCTTACGCAAATGTTTGACATAATTTTTTGAAATAGCTCAGCTGGAATGTTGTTGATTACCTCGTAGATTTTGGTCTTTAGTTTCTTTAAGTGTCTTAGGCTTGGTAGAATAGATGTCTTTTATGTAACCCCACAAAAAAAAAGGTCAGGGGGTGTGAGGTCAGGCGAGTATGGGGGTCATTTCACTGGCTCATGAAGAGGAAATTAGTGGCCGGCCGGAAAAATGCTTCCTCAAGAAGTTGCGAGTTTCGCAAGCAGTGTGTGGAGGTGCTCCATCCTGTTGAAACTAGTGTGAAACTAATTAGTTGTACTAAGTCTATTGGTAGACTTTACCTTTCTGAAGAAGAAACCCTGTTAATAAAATATACACTTATTATGAAATAACGGACAAATAAAAATAGACATTTTTTTGGGACACCCCATATATAGCCCGGTCATAATAGATTAGACACCTAAATTTTGTGATAGTGTATTTACATGATTTTAAAGGCAAGGAAAGAGGAAATTCTGTACAAAAAATTTGTTAGTATTTTGTAGACTTTCGACCACCTTTTTCCAGTACAAAAACTCGATTCAGCATACTTTTGATTAGGTTATCAATGTCCACCCGATTGATTGTTTTCCCACACATTTTAGATGTTTCAAAGTAAATCTGCTTTTTTAGTTGTTTTTTGCGACATTTTATTCAATGTTCTTCCAAGTACACCCCAAACGTGTTCTATCAGATTCGTATCAGGCGATTGTCCAGGCCATGGAAGGCGGGAGATGCCATTTTCAGCGTGATACTTTTGTGTCGCGCTGGTAGTGTGAACAGCACAGTTCACAGCAGCGTGAACAGTCTTCCATAAAATTTCTGGTCTCTTTTGATAGTTGCCCCATTTGAATAAATTGGTAGGAGTTTTTCTCTTTAAAATATCAAAGTATTTCTGTGAATTGACCATTCCTTCACAAGTTATGAGAACAGAACGTTCACCAACCCCAAATAACGTCCAACATCATAACTGAAATCCCTCCATGTTTTGTTCTCCTGAAGATGACGCAATGAAAACTTCTTCTGAACCTCTCCACACCCACACACGGCCGCTATCAGAAAGCTGACAGAACCTGGATTCATCGGTAAAGATGACACTGTTCCAAAAGTTTTAATGTTCTGCCATCTCGTCTGTCCACTTCTTTCTGCGTGAAATATTCCTCGACTTCCTTCGTTTTGCTCGACAATTGTATCCCATGCTGTGGAGGTTATGCTGAACTTTTTATCGACACTTGGTGTGTTTGTGCCATTTCAGATGTTAATTTACGAGAATTCTCTTCGATTTCCATTCTGAAAGGTCTAAAGGTTCTCTCAGTTTGTTTAGGGCATCCCGTTCGCTGTTCAGTCGTGGTTTTACACTAGTACTAAACTGCGCTATAACTTTGTTGACTGTCGATGCGAAACATCAAGGTTCTTTGATATATTGTGTTGACTCCATCCAGCATCAAGCTACCCAACAATCGTCCCTCAAACAAAATCTGACAAATCTCTAGAATTAACTCTTCTAGGCAATATCATACCTAAAAATAGATTGATTTAACAAGAAACATTTTCAGTGTGATAGTTGAGGGTTTTAGTGTGCATTTTTGTCTCTTATTTCTACTGTCTAATTTATTATGACTAGGCTGTGTAATATATATATATATATATATATATATATATATATATATATATATATATATATATATATACATATATATATACATATACATATTACATACTGTATGTGCCAGTTCACTTAGAGTTTAGTGTCCCATAAAGATTTATAATTGACAGACCAATCAGAGAATAAAATTGGGTGGTTATAAAAAATACTCTTTAAAAATACTCTATCTTATTCTTAAAATATTATTCTTAAAAAAGCTAGAAAATATTCACTGTTACTCCAAAAGTTCAAAATATTTAATTATAGTAAATAATAATAATAATAATAATGATAATAATAATAATGATAATAAGTCATATTTATGAGATTTAAATGTAAGACAAACAGTAAATCTCCCAAAATTAGGATTTCGACACTTATTTTTGATGCATGGCTGACCAAGATTATGGTTTGAAATTCTGAACACTTGGTGACTCTCGGTTTCTTGGGGATAGTAATCATAGACACTCATAAAGCGACGTTGAGTTTGGGAAGTAGATGGATGGGAGACCCTCCTCCGCGCCAAGATTACGTATCCATCCGTGGTTCGGATCCCACGTAAAGCTGTAGGTCCCCTCCGTCATATGACCTTAGATGTCGCGAAGGAGGTTAAACAACATCATTACATCTTACCCAACGCACGAGCAACGCTTTCGAGAATGAATCTTCGTTTTAACCTTACAAGATTTGTTGTTTCAAACTGTCACCACTCGAAATACCCAATATGGGTATCATAAATCACTTTAAAATTAAAGGTAACAATTCAATGAAATCCAACATTATTTAAGGGACACCCTGTATAAAAGCTACACAATCACAGACACACATATTGGCCCTCCTTCCTGCATAATAATATATATTACTGGTCATAAGTCTGAGGATACCTAGTAATTAAAATAAAATATTAGTGTAATAAAAAATGTATTAGTTGAAAGAGGAAAATATTTCATCAACTACAAAACAAAATTGTATAAGCAATTTTTGGTATATTTGCCCCCCCCCCCCCCCCCGCCTCCTTGTCATAATAGGTTTGAAGTAACTGAGGCGAGTAATAAAGCTGTCGAAATCCTAATTTTGGGAGATTTACCGACTGTCTTACAACTTCTATTTTAATAATGATAATTAATGATAATGATAATTAATGATAATGATGATGATGCTTATTGAGAAAGAACACATTACATAAAATATATATTACATCCATACTGCTTTACATAATGTTACATAACGTTTAATTTTTGTAGTTTAATTACGGTATTTTTATGTGAATATGCCGTTGGCAAGTATGACAGCTTTTCGGGCAAGTTTTGAAAGTTTTTAAAGTATTTTAATTTTAGGTATTTAGTCACTATTTAAATTTCATAATTTATAATTACTTATTATTATTATAATTAAATATTTTGAATTTTTGGAGTAACAGTGACTATTTTCTAGCTTTTTCTTTAAGAATAAGATAGAAGAATATTTTCAAAGAATAATTTTTATAGCAATACTCAATTGTTTTTCTCCCTGATCGGTCTGTCAATTACATATCCTTTTGGAATACTAAGCGCTAAGTGAGCTGGCACACACACACACACACACAGTCCACACACACACACACACATATATATATATATATATATAATCGTAGAGAACGGAGAGTTCCTAGGGACCTAGAGAATCGAAATTTTGGGATGGAAAAGGATGATCAACGTCCACGTCAATATTACAAAAATTTAATAATTGAAAATGAAAAATAATTGATAATTGTTAATTGTTTTTAAATTAAATCTTTAATAAATATATTCATATTTGTAATGTTAACGTGGGCAGTCATCATCCTTTTTATTATCATATATATATAACATATATATGATTTTATTTTCAACCATTTACTAATCTAAGTCTACTAAAGTCTACTTATATTTAGTCAGTCCACGATTACATTTTAATATGTAAATAATTTCATACGAACAATATTTGACAGATTTTTTTTTGATTTTTTAAGCCAACGAGACCTTAACATTTACATTAAGTTCACGAGTTATTTAGATTTTAAATGCAACTTCACAAAATTGGATCCACTGGCTCTGGATGTGAAGCTTAAATTTTTTATGGCTCTGGTATTTTTGTAAATTTATTAACCAACTCGCTTTTTCTCAATTTTTGCAAAAGTGTAAGAAATTTTATGCAAATGTGGTATGACTAGATATAAGTAGGCTTTGAGTCTACCTCTCTTTCAGCATAACTTACTCATCTTACGTCCGTAAAATGTCATCCATTTTTGTGAAACTGAGAAAACTTACGTATTCAGTGGTCACAAAAAACGTTACAACTATCAGTAATTTCGAACTTCACAACTGAAACCATCAAAATTTGTGAAACTACATAGCTACATCCATCCATCCATCGTGTTCTGCCTATCAGGCAGGTCCAACTCATGTGTCCCGCCAAAATGTTCTATCTTGAGGTATCTTTTTCATCTCATGGTAGCTCCTGCCTGCCTTCAAATCATCCAGCATTGCTTTCCTTTTCCTTCCCCTTCGCCTTCTACCTTCATATCTACCCTCTTTCACCTCCTTCAACAATCCTTCTCCTCTCAACACATGTCAGATCCATTTCTTCTCTCTTTCTCTTATCACCTTTAATGAGTCTTCTTTCCTCCCTCACCTGTTGCAGTACTTCCTCATTACTTTGGTGTTCCCTCCAGCTTATCTTTAGCAGTCTTCTCCAAATCCACATTTCAAAACTTTCCAGGAGTTTCTTTTCAGTTGTTTTCAGTGTCCATGTTTCTGCTCCATACAGTACCACACTCCATATCAAGCTTTTTACTAACCTTTTCTTCAGCTTCAAGTTGAGTTTACCTGTAAGTAGTCTTTTCTGTCTCTCAAAAGCTACAGTACTTTACCCATACCGGTTCTAGATCTTACTTCCTTATTGCAATCTCCATTGTTGGTTAATAAACTTCCCATATATTTAAACTGCTCAGCTTCTTCTAAGGTCCGATTTCCTATCGTTAGGTTCATTTGTGCTCCTTTCTTCTTGCATTTTCATCCTTTGTCTTGGTCTCATTAATTCTCATTCCGAATTCTTCCGCGTTGTTGTCAAGCTATTAACCATTCTTTGCAGTCCTTCCTCAGTACTACAAACAAATGCCTCGTCATCCGCAAACCTTACAGATTTGACCAGTTTACCTCCCACTCTGATTCCCTCTTCCAGATCTGAGAGCGCTTCTATTATCATTGCTTCCGCATAGATGTTAAATAACACGGGGGACAGGGAGCATCCTTGCCTGACCCCTCTCCCAACCAATCCAGGCTCCGATTCTCCTCCCGCAACTCTAACATTCACAGTCTGCCCAAGGTATAGATTTTTTATCAGCCTACGGTCCCTCCAGTCAACATTAATATTCTTCAATATTTCCATTAGTTTCCTCCATTGGACTCTTGTCAAAAGCTTTTTCAAAATCAATAAAACAAACAAACATTTCATGATCATGTTCCAGCATTCTCTCTCCCATCATTCTCATAATACCAATAGCTTCTCTTGTTCCGCATTTTGACCTAAATCCAAACTGATCCTCCCCAATGTACTGCTCAGCTCCGTTCGTTAGTCTTCTGGTTAGTATCCTTAGCATTATTTTTGATGCATGGCTGACCAAGATTATGGTTCGAAATTCTGAACACTTGGTGGCTCTCGGTTTCTTGGGATAGTAATCATTGAGACTCTCAAAGTCAGCAAGCCAGTCTCCACTTTCACACATGTTTCTGCACAATACATTCACCTCCTCTCTAGCATCACCTTCAAGACTCCTCAGAAGTTCTGCTGGTACATCATCTGGTCCTGGGGCCTTGCCATTTCTTAGGTCTTTTACAGCCATCTCTACTTCTCTTTCCAATATGTTCGGTCCCATACAATCTACTTCCACCTCATCCGCTTCCTCCATTTCGATGTTATTAGGTTTGTTCTCTATCATACAGTTCTTCAATATATTCAATCCATCTCTTCCTTATATCTTCTGGTCTTTTCAGTTTTTCTCCATTTCTCCCCTCTATTTCTCGCACTCCGAAGCTGCTGCTTTTCCATCTATTTACGTCCTTAACGTTTTGGTACATTAAATCAGTTCTTTCCTTTCTAATTCCTCCATTTCCCCGCACTACTCTTCAAGCCACATCTCTCTCGCTTTATCAGTTTCTCTTCTCAGTTCGTTATTCAACTGTCTGTATCGTTATCTCCCTTCTTCTGTATTTATACTCTTCCATTTTCTTCTTCCTTCCATTTTGTGAAGCATCTCTGTAGTGACTCAGGGTTTCCTTGCTTCTCTTGTCACATAACCGATATTTTCCTGCGCACTCTCCTTTATTGTACCCCCGTCTTTCTTCACTTGTCATATGAATGTAGCCGTCATTTCTTTGCCTCCTTATAACTTATCTTCATTCACCTTTTTAGCAAAAACTATCTTTTGTTCTCCCTTCAGTTTTTCAGTACCCCATTTTTTCCCTATTTTATTCTTTTTCAGAGTCTTCAGCCTCACCATATTTTCCATTACGACCAAGTTATGATCGGAGTCAGCCTCATAGCTACATGCAAAAAATAAATAAATAAAATAAATAGAAAATAACAGATAAATTTGGAAGAGAACAGAGCCATCCAAATTTTGAGTTTCACATCCGAAGGTCAAAATTTGTGAAGCTGCATTTAAAATGTAAATGCTTCGTGGTCTTAAAGTATAAATGGTAAATTCTCATTAAACTAAATTTCCTGTACAAAGTCTTTTTCATGAAATTATTTAGATATTCTAAGACGAGCGTGGAATGAGTAGGTAATAGTAGGCTTTAGTAGCTTTGGTAGACTTTGAAGATAGTTGACAGACTGTTTCTAAAATGTATAAAATTATATTTCATTATTAAAATAATTGAATAAAAAAGTACGGCCATTTTCGACAAAATATGCAGCTCAAACATTAGATGACTGAGTTACTTTTGTAGGTGTTAAACTTTTATCACATGGGCGGATCTAGGGGGGCCTAGGGTGACACGTGCCCCTCTAGGCTATATCCCCAAAGGAAACCAAGTCGAAATTTTGCTGAAGTCCATAAAACGCTTTACACCATTTTTTTCAAAACTCCCATAAAATCCACAATTTTCATGCAACTCCGATAAATTGATGCCATTGTGCTCAGTCGATATTTGTCCCTCCTAAAATATCGTTTTCTATTAGTGCTATGTATATATCGAATACAGTAAAACCTCTCAATAACGACACTCCGCTATAACGAAACCTCTCCTTACCGAACACCTTGAACGTTTCGGAAAACCTTTCTTTACCGAACACCTTGAACGTTTCGGAAAACCTTTCTTTACCGAACACCTTGAACGTTTCGGAAAACCTTTCTTTACCGAACACCTTGAACGTTTCGGAAAACCTTTCTTTACCGAACACCTTGAACGTTTCGGAAAACCTTTCTTTACCGAACACCTTGAACGTTTCGGAAAACCTTTCTTTACCGAACACCTTGAACGTTTCGGAAAACCTCTCTATCGAAAACACGTTTCGTTATAAGGAGGTGTTTTCGCCAACTCAGTCCGAGCTGCACGTGTTCGTCTCTACCGCCATTTCCCGATCAAGAAAGTAAGCGGCATGCTGATTGGCTGATGCCTAAAAGCTGATGCGGAATTTATTTGTAATAGCCTCGGACACCTTAATTTCGACTCTCTCCTTTTCCTTCTATCGGTGGGGGTCATTTTTGTGGGCATTGACCCTTGACCTTCCTTCCTGCAAAAAAAAAAAAAATTTGGCAAGATTGTTTCATGCTTAAAATACGATACTTTCCTGTTAACGGGAATACCCTAAAAAAAGTTTTACTGTTTGTTATGTATTTTTGCTCTCGTCATTTTTGTTTAAACTAACGAAAATATCACAACTTAACCTAACCAATCATCAAGGGCGTACAGTTGACCTAACCAGGCATTCAATTAACCTAACCGGGTATTTTCAGTTATATTAACCTGTTAGATTAATTCAATGCCCGGTTAGGTCAACTGTACGCCCTTGATGATTGGTTAGGTTAAGTTGTGATATTTTCGTTAGTTTAAACAAAAATGACGAGAGCAAAAATACAAACAGTAAAACTTTTTTTAGGGTATTCCCGTTAACAGGAAAGTACCTAAAATACTTTTAAGTAATGCATTTAATATACTGTATATATATATATATATATATAATATATATATATACACACACACACAGTACTATATAAAATATGTGTAAATACTATAACTAATGAGGATCTAAATAGGTCATTAAAATATACAGATCATGTTAAGAATAGCGAACCCATTTACCTCATGTTAAGA
Organism: Bathynomus jamesi; assembly: GCA_023014485.1. NCBI lineage: Eukaryota > Metazoa > Arthropoda > Malacostraca > Isopoda > Cirolanidae > Bathynomus > Bathynomus jamesi. Next base: position 379,516 of record JAJOZX010003311.1, on the reverse strand, counting down.
ATGGCGAACCCAAAATTCAACAAGTTAAGAATGGCAAACCTAATGTCTCAACAGGGAAAAATACTTCGGGAAAAAAAAATATGCTCTCCACTATTTCCATATAGCCAACTGATGGGGTTGTACTTGTATCAACTAAACCGAACACCCATACTTGATGTGCGGGATTTTTGCTACCCGCACACGAAGGGTAGCAAAAATAATGCCCGGTTTAGGTTAATTAAATGCCCTGTTAGGTCAACTGAATACCCGGTTAGGTTCATTGAGTGCCCGGTTAGGTCAACTGTACGCCCTTGACGATTGGTTAGGTTTAGTCGTGAATTTTCGTTAAAACTAACGAATCTATCACGACTAAACCTAACCAATCGTCAGGGCGTACAGTTGACCTAACCGGGCACCCATTGAACCTAACCGGGTATTCAAATTTTATCCTATGTAAATAATGGTTTTTACAAAATTCTCCATGTTAAGAATAGCAAACCCAAAAGTTTCCATGTCAAGAATAGGGAACCCAAAATTATCCATGTCAAGAATAGCGAACCCAACACTTTATGGGTTCGCTATTTTAACGTGATCCAAATATACACTACAATATCGGCAAAGGAAAACCTCTATATAACGGACAACCTCTCTACAACGACAGCCATTTGACTGATATATTTCGTTATAGAGAGGTTTTACTGTGTAACGATTTTTCCCTTTAATCTGGCAATACTTTGTAGCAGCACTAGCAGAAAAGACCGTGGCACTGAGGGTACACTATCTGTTCGCTTTCTATGAATGTATTACATTATAATATAATTTAAATGTGGATCATCCCCTTAGGGGGGGGGGAGTTTCTGATACCTTTTAGCTCACGCACAGGAACAGGAAACCTGTTTCCTGTTGCTGTTACCTCACAGTATGGTGGTAGGGTGGCCAGACGTCCGGCTTTAGGCGGACAGTCCGCCTTTTGAGCACTCTGTCCTTAGGGTGGCCATTTCCAAATTTCCAAAAAGGAGGACACTGCGTATGTGGCCGTACGTTAACATATATATATATATATATATAATATATATATATATATATATATATATATATATATATATGTTAACGTACGGCCACATACGCAGTGTCCTCCTTTTTAAATGGCCACCCTATATGGTGGGTGAAGCGTATAGTACGTACAGTATATAAAAAAATGTGGGTCAAATAAAATACGCGTCATGATGTCTGTTTAGCAGAGCTGGGCACTTGCGGCATATTTTGCGGTACTGCGGTACTGCTGTACTACCGCAAACCGGAACCGCATAACGCAGTACCGCAAAGGATCGCTGAAAATACCGCAGTACCGCTACCGCATTCAAATTTCCGCGTACCGGTTTGGTACCGGTTTGGTAGTGCGGTAGTACCGCAGTACCGCAATATGCCGCAAGTGCCCAGCTCTGCTGTTTAGTACCCCCCACCCCCACCCATAGACTACCCTCCCTGGATCCACCCCTGGAGTAAGTGCTCTCCATCTCTGAAGTGTAAAAAACAGTACTTAGGTTCGGACAGGCTGATGATATGTCAGTATGAGAAGTTTGGCAAAAGTGATGCACAGATCCTGAAAATAGGAGTGAAGTGGAATAAAATTTTTAATAAAGTGACTCCAAATCCTATAGAAAACGGGAAAAGTGACGCACCAGATCTGGTAAATTTCTGCCATACTTCTCAATTTGACATAGACTTTGACTTAACTCACGATGTCATTGAATAATAAAGGAATAACCAAAGGTTAATATTCGTCTTTTAACCCGCTCACGCGCGGTTAAAACAGTACAATATATTGAATTGCCATTCAAAACTAACTAAGAAAATATATATCTTATGTTGTGCAAATTTGTTCAAATGTACTTTTTTTAATAAAATATTTTTCCTGATTGGGCTATTTTTTCGCTACTCTGCGACTTAATTAGTTGGTTGGTTGGTTTCTGTTGTCTATTTTTTTTTTTCTAATTGGATTCAGTTTGGTCGTGTTTGTGATAGAATTATGACGTGCCATTCGTGTGATTTTGACTGAGAACTTGATTCGTCATGTGCCCTAGATGAAGACAAAGGATGGGATGTTTTTATCAATTACGGCGTTATTATCTCATCCTTAACTTGCCCGAAATGTGACAGTGAGTGCCTAATACGAAAAGATCAGAAGATATTTAGGTTAATATTGATTATTTCACCTGTTAGGTTAAGTGAATGCCCGGTTAGGTTAAGTGAATGCCCGGTTAGGTCAACTGTACACCCTTAATGATTGGTTAGGTTAAGTCGCGATATTATCGTTAGTTTAAAATGATGAGAGCAAACTTTTCTGGTTAATTTTGAAGTGTTTTGTACGAAACTGGCATCCGTTTCCTGCGCAAATGCGTAGTTTTCAAGATGACGATATCCCGAAAACTATGCATTTGCACAGGAAACCGATGGCAGATTCGTGCCAAACACCTCAAAATTGACCAGAAAAGTTTGTTCTCATCATAAAAACAGATTGGGTGTAAAAACGAATAATTACCTAATCAAAATCTAAATTAATACATCATTAATATTAAAAAAATAAAAAGTGTACATGCTATTTACACTTAAAAACTTATATTTCTATTACATTAAGATGATTAAGTTGAGATACAATCCATTACTTTAGTTACCCTTAAAAAGTGACAAAGAAAACTCAATGAACAGCAAAAAAGAAATTCTGACATTACCAGAAAAAAGTGAATTTTATTTTAAAAATATATTAAAAAAATTAAACTAAAATTAACTGAATTTGTCGTCTTTTATTTATTACCAAAATTACTAGTGCTTCATTGAGTGCAAAAACATACTTTATAAGAAAAAATTCTTAATTTTGCAACCTTCCTTCGGGGAGTCAAAAAAAAAAAAAAATGGTGTCAATAATCCAGCAGGGTTGAAGCACCTTAAACAGAAAAAAAAAAAGCGTTGATGCTGTATATATTTTTTTGTTTTGTATGTGTATCAACAACAAACAATATGCGGTACAAAATCTGAAACTGTACAATGATACTGTAAATATGGAATAAAGATCAGAATTGAGATTTATTCTATAAAAGTTTTTAGGGGCCTGGACCCCTAAGTTTCAAAAAACCGGAGTTATAGTTATCACGTACGTCATGGAGACCATTTTTTGGCAAAATGAAAGTATGTACGACAACAACGACCTCATTTTCATCGCCGGCAACAATATGACGTTTGAATATGACTTCTTGCGTCATTCGATGGGCGTGACCATCGTCTTCTGCCTGGCGTACGTTTTCGTGTTCATTGTGGGCCTCCTTGGAAATGTCCTCGTGATGATGGTTATTGGGAGGACGCGAATTATGAAGAGCGCTGTTTATTATTTTATCTTCAACTTGGCTCTGGCCGACCTCCTTGTCCTCCTCTTCTGCTTACCTCCAACCCTTCTGGGAAACATCTACACACGTGAGTATTTAGATTACTTTGCAGAGACTGAGAAGTCTACTTTTTATCGTTTAAAATACAAGGCGGCCGAGAATTAGGTGTGACACCGTTCTTTTCCAAGTAGTATAAAATTATACCATTTCTAATCCTACTTTTCTGTATTCGCTCTTGGCGAAAGTAGCTAAAGGACTTTCCACAAGTAGAGTTCCGAAGAAAAAAATTTCAGACGATATTTCGTCAAGGTTTAACTACCTAACCTAACGAGTTAAAAGGCTTTAGAATCTGTTCGCTTGTCAGTTTTGAGAAATGAGAAAAATATATATGTTGTGCGTTAGAAGCTAAAGATAATTTAACCCGAAAACGTTTAACATTGTACAGGGTATTCCATTTATCGTGAGAACTGTGTAAACGGTATCTTAATCGGAAAAAGTGCAAAATAAATGGTACACCCTGTATCTTGTAGTCCAGTATTCTTGTAGAGAATGAAGGTGCCATCAAAATTTAATAACATCTACATACCATTTCCTCGGTATTGAGATAAGGACATTTACATAATTTCTGGCGAGCTGTATGTAGTCCACAAAATTTGGGGAGTTGATCAAAAAATATGTTCAACCATTATTAATTATCAACATCAATCCATGGACTGTTATTGATCCTGTCTGAAGTACTTCTGTTGGGTATATTTGTACAGTACTTTCATTGGGTACATCTGTGTAGTAGCTTTCAGAAAGCTTTTGGTAGTTTCATGGACAAATTTAGTTATATAAAGCTAAAAATTATAAGCCTATTCGGTTGCTGGACAAAGCCCCCAGATAAATAAGCAACATTTATTATACCGGGTGTCCCATTCGAAATGAAACAACTTTGAAACCTTATAATTTTTTATTGAATGATGCAAACAATGTAATATTCATACAGTAAATAGTCATTGTCAAAGTTTCATATGATATATGTGAATTATAACATTTAGATACATTAGATACATTGTACACAGCATAATGTTTCCTTTTGCTAAGATCTTCACATGTTATATGCTGAACAATTTGAAGCTTATATGGATAGAGCTGCAGCCGCTTGCGCACGACTC